>JBBPBX010053023.1:4306-23987 GCA_038048925.1 Garcialebias charrua
GTCAGACTGAACTCCTTAGTTTTGTTAGAAGTTAGAACACAGTTTTATTCAGTTGTTTTATGAAGCTGGCTCCAGTCTAATCTGTTTCTCTCTCTTCATTCTAAACAACTTCTTCTCTGTTCTAAAAAACTGATCTTCTCCTATCCGAGTGACCTTCATCCACTGGTTCATTTGGACCAATCGGGGAAGAACAAGTCTGATCACAGATCCTTTCTAAAAGTTCTAAGCTAAGCTGGAACTGACAGTCGGTGGAAAACCTCAAGCCATGAGGTTCCCCAAATAGCTGAATGAACGCCAGTCACACGCTAAGGACACGTCATTCAGTTAAAGACTTATAACGTGCCAAGTTATAAGTCATCTTCAAGAGCTGGAAAGCTCCTTCTGAATGAATTTTCCTCCGAGGAAAGTTTTATTCTGAAAAGCCAACCGGAACTGAGGTCGTTACTTCGGTGAGGTGGAAGCCGTCTTGTGAACGAGCCGTTGCAAAAATGGACGCCGGTCACCTGTAAACCGTAGCACGAAGCATGTGAGGTTGGGACAAGTTTACCAAAGCAGAGACCAAGAATCTTCGCACAGATAAAACGTTGATGTCCATTCGACCGAGTCGAGCAGAAGCCACCGAGGAACTGCCATGTTTCTGGTTAAAACACGTCAAGATAATGCCTCTCCTCATCCTTCATTTTCCTCATCCTCCATTTTCTTTCCCTGAAACTTTCTTATTAAGTTAACTAAACCAGTTAACTAAACTTTAAGTTTATTGTGCCAACAGAGTATAAGTTAATAACACCCATAACTTGTGTTCTGTTGTTCCTATGAAAATTACGGACACGTATACTCATGCTGAAGTTAATTATAGGAAAAATGATCAGCCAATCATGTACATAATGTGTGATGTAATTTAATGATTCTGTTAAATACATGGTCCAGTCCTGCTGTACCAACATAAGTTTAACGTTTCCTGTGAATTACATCTGGTCTAATCACCTCCATACCATACCATACCATACCAGTTTATTTATAAAGCACTTAAAAATACAGCATCAGCCGTCCGAAGTGCTGTACAAAACAAACACAAAACAATAAAAACAATCATATAAATAATCAGAACATCACAAGTAAAATAATACAACATTAAAACAGAGATGTGAACTCACTCTGGTTTAAAAGCCAATGAAAACATATGTGTTTTTAAACGAGTTTTAAAAACAGATATTGATGGGGCCTGCCTGACCTTCAGTGGCAGCTCGTTCCACAATTTAGGAGCCAGAGCTGAAAATGCTCTGTCTCCTCTGGTCTTATAAAAGGTTTTCGGGACTGCTAAAAGCATCTGGTCAGCGGATCTAAGAGCACGTGATGGCACATAAAGGTGAAGCAGTTCAGACAGATAAGAGGGACTAAAACCGTTCAAAGACTTAAAAACAAACAATAAAACTTTAAAATGGATTCGAAACTGGACAGGAAGCCAATGAAGGGACATTAAAACTGGAGTGATGTGCTCACGCCTGCCTGTACCAGTCAAAAATCATGCAGCAGCATTTTGTACCAGCTGTAACCGTGAGAGCGAGGCCTTATTTACTCCGATCAGAAGAGAGTTACAATAAACTTACATACTCAGGGAATCACAAGGAACTCGGGAGACAGAGGCAACAGGAGACAATGCCAGGACAACGATAAACACAGAGATACAGACTTATTTTTGATTTGATTTGATGTTTATTCATTCATTTTAAAAGAACAATACAAAACAGTTTCATCAGATACAAGAATACAAGTAGGATAAAATGAAAGGAGCAGAAAGAAGATGAAATCTTATTATATCTGCCCCTTATTTCACAGTTTGTTCAACCAATGATAACCTTCAAACTACATCACAAAATGAATAAATCTACTAATTTATCTAACTGTAATACACAAACTACATCACAAAATGAATAACTCTACTTAATTTTTCTAACTGTAATACACAAACACACTAAGCTACATCATAAGTACAACATAAGTGTAATACACAAACACACTAAGCTACATCATATATAGTTTTTGAGCAAGTCCTTTTTGACCTTTTTCTTAAATGTATACATTGATTTTGCATTTTTAACATCACTCTCCAGAACATTCCACAATCCAACTCCCTGAATTGAGGTAGACCGTCCCTTTAAGCTGGTTCTGAATTGTGGTTTGATGAATATCTGTCCCTTTAAGATTGTAATAACTTTGTCTAAATTTCTTTGGATATTTAAAGGTAATGTGTTATTATGAGCCCTATACATAACTGATAAAATACTATATTCTACCAATTCCTGGAATTTCAATAAATTTAGCTGAAGAAACAAGGTGTTTGATGGGTGACTGAAATGTTTTCTGGTGATTACTCTTACAGCTCTCTTTTGTAAAATAAAAACAGGCTTTGTAATTGTTTTGCACGCTTTTCCCCAAACCTCAATACAATAGATTAAATGTGGAACAATGATTGTGTTATACAACATATACAGAGCTTTATCAATTAAAAAATCCCTGACTTTATATACAGGTACATGAACACACAGCATGACAATCACAAACACCTGGACAACAAAATGGAGGAGATAAGCAAGACAATTAACAGAGAGACCAGGGAGTGTAGGGATGGGGACCCACCACCTGAGAGCAACATGCTTACAACTGTTATCTTGAAGTTCTAGGGTGTAGAGAGCCACAGAAACGGTTATGGTAGGCCGGATTTGGCCCACGGGCCTTGAGTTTGACACATGCGATCTAGTGGTACTAAAGGTAACAAAAGAAGAAAAAAAAAAACATCCAAATATGTCAACAGTTTAGCTAACAGACTTTGGAATGGGAACATTGGCCCTCATTCACGAACCGTTCGTACGCACAGATTTGTTCTTAAACTGTGCGTACGAGTGATTTAGGATCATTTGTGGCATTCAACAATGTTTTCGTATCCTAGGATTTTTTTCAGATACGAACAAAATTTACGAGTGGTCCGGACCTGTCGTATATTTTAGGAGCAGTCGGTCCGCTGTTATCCAGATGGATTTCCCTAACTAATAACTTCATATTTCGTTATTTAGAAAATATTTTGGGTTTAAAAAAATCACGCACCATAATTATTCTTGACAATAGGTTATTCTGTTTGAATTAGAATTATAATTTTAAGTTTAATTTGTCTGGTGTGTCGCGCAGGCTTCAGTGAGTCGTGCGCTCCCCTTGGTCATCAAAGCCGCTCCTCATATTAACACCCAGGTACATAAAATCCCCATACACCGCCGCAGAACAAGTACGAATTAAGACTGATCTTGTGCCAAACACCATCGGAGCAATAGATTATTATATCTGATTCGAAATATAACCTGCAGAATGTGGTTGCGCGCTGACCAGGAGGTGCGCGCATGACCCATTTGTGCTGCAAAACATGTTGGCACGCGTCTTGCAGCGTGGCATTTATTGTCCACCATCTCAGACTATTCCTTGACCACCTCCTGTCCGTGCTGCGGCGAGACGTTTGTTTGAAGCCATTTTCAGATCAAACCATTTATTCTTGATTTCTGATACTGTACGACCCACGGGAGACAAAACATATGCACTACAATATTAATATGAAGTTAACTGTAGTTTCGAGACATTTTAAAATGCTTCTGTTCAAAAACACATCCGACACTTGCGGGGGGTGGGGGGTGGGGGGTAGCGGTGCGCCACAGCTCTTCTGAATAAGTGAAACTATAATGTAACACAGTACACTAAAATTAAAGATATTTGACCATCCGACACTTGCGGGGGGGGGGGGGTAGCGGTGCGCCACGGCTCTTCTGAATAAGTGAAACTATAATGTAACACAGTACACTAAAATTAAAGATATTTGACCATCCGACACTTGCGGGGGGTGGGGGGTAGCGGTGCGCCACGGCTCTTCTGAATAAGTGAAACTATAATGTAACACAGTACACTAAAATTAAAGATATTTGACCATCCGACACTTGCGGGGGGTGGGGGGTAGCCACAGCGCGACTGAGAGCAGATCTCCGAACGCGTGAAGTTCCTCCTTTTACTTCTTGAGTTTGAATGAATGGACACTTCCTGCTGTCAGAAGGCAGGAAACGTGGCCTTATATGGTGTTTTGAGGGGTGGGAATTATGTAAATGACCTCTCCGCGTGCACGCGCAGCTGTTTAGAACAGGTGGGATTCATCATATTTACGCAACCCATTTACACACGTTTCCTCAGGATAGAAGACTTTGTTGAATCTGACGTGGCATGTTCGTACGAACGCTTCGTACGAACAAAAGTAGGAGAAATTTAGGATAAAAATACGAACATTTTCATGAATGAGGGCTATTATTTTGTCCTTGTGAAACCTGTTGAAGAGAACCAAACTAAATACTCTGAAACTCAAACAACTTACTGTATAACAGTTCATGCACCGCTAGTTGGCAGTGTAGTGTAAATATTGCATAACTTGCTGCTACCAATTGTTGAATTTAATTAGCGGATTAGAATTAGCTTCCCCTAATTTTCATAAGACATTAGTGCTTTTGAAATTGCGGACCTAAATAAATTAATTAGTGCTTTAGAAATAGCGGAACTAATTTTTGGATTAGCGTTACCCACCACTGGCAGATTCAGTGCTATGGTAGGTTTTGAAACCAGACTGGACGACCTCCAAAATTTAAAATTCATCCAAAAAGGCCTTCAGCTGGGTGTAAACAACTTTTTCCAATATTTTTGAGATAAAAGGTAACTTTGAAATTGGCCTAAAGTTGGACAAAGAGGTAGGATCGAGGCCAGGTTTTTTCAATAATGGCTGAACCACAGCATGTCTAAAATTGCTTGGTTATATAATTCTATACCTCCAAGGTATAGAATTATTGATATTGATCTAAAAAGAGAGAACTTGTGAATATTGATGATAAGTTTGTGTCAGATAAAATCTACACAAAACTTTCATTCTGGAATATTGTACAGTCAGCAAAACTGACTAGTATTATATCCCTACATTATTTTCAGCCACTTCTTCAAGTCGTCCTCCCACCCCTCAATAGCTGTAGGTAACGGTAAAACAATATCTCCACATTTGAGTTGTGATCGTTCATGTTCCCACATATTTTATGACCTAAAACCTCTGACGAAAACCGGTTAGCGCGTTGCTAGCATGTAAAAAATGCCGGTTCTGACTTCCGGTGGAAGTCGTTCCCATAATTTGTGCAAGGCATCATGGGGGCTAGGAATAAGGTGGATAGAAACTGTAGACCAGGAAGTGCGAAATATTAGTGAGGGTGAATTCTAGAAAGCTCTGAAATGAATGAAGAAGGGGAAGGCAGTAGGACCTGCTGACATACCAGTGGAGATTTGGAAATGTCTTGGAGAGATGGTAGTGAGGGTTTTGACTCAAATATTCAATGGTATATTTGAGGGTGAGAAAATGCCTGAGGTATGGAGAAGAAGTGTGCTGGTGGCCATTTATAAGAACATGGGTGATGTACAGATTTGTAGCAACTACAGGGGAATTAAGTCAATGAGTCACACAATGAAGATCTGGGAGAGGTTTGTGGAAGCTAGACTTAGACAAGAGGTTACTATATGTGAACAACAGCATGGTTTCATGCCAAGAAAGAGCACTACAGATATCATCTTTGCTTTGAGCATGCTGACAGAGAAGTACAGATAGAACTCCATTGTATCATTGTGGATTCAGAAAAAGCATATGACAGGGTGTCAAGTGAGGAGGTGTTTTTTCTTCTTCTGCTTGCTCTCGACTAAGGCAGATGCTTCCTCCTCCGCTCTGTCCCTGCTTTGCTTTTTGTCTTGTGAACCTTTTTCAGAGCCCATTTTTGCATACCTTCCAAGTTGTAAATTACAGATTTGTTCAGCTGGATTCTTAATGCAATTAATCAAATTTTCTCAACAAGAAGACGAGGTAAAGGAGAGTCCTCTTACCTCTGAAACATAATTGGATTTTTGATAAATGGATTCTGCTTTTTAGAGTCAGTGAAAATCTGGATCATCAACAAATTTGGAAATGTCAGCAACTGTTTAAGCTGTCTGGAACGTTTGCTGGGCTTGACAACACTCAGACTCTGTGCAAACTTATTTGTGGACCTGTATCAGAGTTGAGCAGGCCGTACTGTGGAACTTTTGGCAGTGTTCATGTATATTTGGAAGAAATAGATCTTGGAGAAGTTGTAAGTTTGAATTTGTCGTAAGTAACCACGATTTGGCTGTTGGGGGTCACCATGAGATGTACTAGTGAGACTGTAATGGCAAACTCGAAAATTTATGAGCTTGGCCCGACACAAAACAGTGCTGAAATCTGAATCTGGCTTTGGTCTTGGAAGGCTGACTATATCAATTTCTCCTTTGGATGTTATGGAAACAAGACACTCTGCGCCCCTCCCCACCCCCTCCCCTCCCCAAGGACATGAGCCTGTGTCAGAGCTCAACAGAGTTGGCTGATCAACAAACACCTCTTATCAGGATAAGGGCTGGGGGGTGCTCTGGACTGTGTTGTGAAATGACTTCCCTTCAAACTCATGGCTTTACTGGCCTTCCTCCTTGCCTACCCTGGTGCAGTAACCTAGGAGATGTGAAGGCACCAATAGGATGTCGCTCACCTGGCAACCGTGCTGGGACCCCCTACCCACTCCACACGCATATGTATTATGCCTATTTATGTTTACTTTCTTCTTAAGCCTCCCTGGTAAGGTCTATTCAGGGGTTCTGGAGAGGAGGGTCCGTCGGATAGTCGAACCTCGGATTCAGGAGGAGCAGTGTGGTTTTCGTCCTGGTCGTGGAACACTGGACCAGCTCTACACCCTCAGCAGGGTCCTGGAGGGTGCGTGGGAGTTTGCCCAACCAGTTTACATGTGCTTTGTGGACTTGGAGAAGGCATTCGACCGCGTCCCTCGGGGGGTTCTGTGGGGGGTACTCCGGGAGTATGGGGTACCAGGCCCTTTGATAAGGGCTGTTAGGTCCCTGTACGACCGGTGTCAGAGCTTGGTCCGCATTGCCGGCAGTAAGTCAGGCTCGTTTCCGGTGAGAGTTGGACTCCGCCAAGGTTGCCCTTTGTCACCGATTCTGTTCATAACTTTTATGGACAGAATTTCTAGGCGCAGCCAAGGTGTTGAGAGGATCCGTTTTGGTGACCTTAGAATCGCTTCTCTGTTTTTTGCAGATGATGTGGTCCTACTGGCTTCATCAGTTCGTGATTTACAACTTTCACTGGAGCGGTTTGCAGCCGAGTGTGATGCGGCCGGGATGAGGATCAGTTCCTCCAAATCCGAGGCCATGGTCTTGAGCCGGAAAAGGGTAGCATGCCCTCTCCGGGTCGGGGAGGAGGTCCTGCCCCAAGTGGAGGAGTTTAAGTATCTCGGGATCTTGTTCACGAATGAGGGAAAACTGGAGCGTGAGATCGATAGGCGGATAGGTGCAGCGTCCGCAGTGAAGCGGGCGCTGTACCGGTCTGTCGTGGTGAAGAGAGAGCTGAGTCAAAAGGCAAAGCTCTCAATTTACCGATCGATCTACGTTCCCACCCTCATCTATGGTCATGAGCTTTGGGTTATGACCGAAAGAACAAGATCTCGGATACAAGCGGCTGAAATGAGTTTTCTCCGCAGGGTGGCTGGACTCTCCCTTAGAGATAGGGTGAGAAGCTCAGTCATCCGGGAGGGACTCGGAGTAGAGCCGCTGCTTCTCCACATCGAGAGGAGCCAGTTGAGGTGGCTCGGGCATCTGGTTAGGATGCCTCCTGGACGCCTCCCTGGTGAGGTGTTCCGGGCATGTCCCACCGGGAGGAGACCCAGAGGAAGACCCAGGACGCGCTGGAGGGACTATGTTTCTCGGCTGGCCTGGGAACGCCTTGGGATTCCCCCGGAGGAGCTGCTCCAAGTGGCTGGGGAGAGGGAAGTCTGGGCCTCCCTACTTAGGCTGCTACCCCCGCGACCCGACCCCGGATAAGCGGAAGAAGATGGATGGATGGATGGATGTTTGCTTTTTCTGTGCGGAGGTAGTATTTTGCTATCTTACACTGTGTCAAAGACACAGTGTGAGAGCCTTTTTATACCTCCTTCCTTTCCTCATGTTTTTCACTTTCATTATCTAATGAAAAAATGGCACTGCTCTCTGTGGCTGCAGCCTCAGACATCTGTCTCCCCCCCATGTCTGTTGTTTTATTTTCTTGACGGATGTACTAAAATAAAATTTCCCTTTGTGGTCAATAAAGTATATTGATTGATTGACTGAGGTGTGGTATTGCATGAGGAAATCAGGACTGGCATAGAAGTATGTTAGACTGGTACAGGCCATGTTTAAGGACAGCAGGACATGCTAGACTGGTACAGGACATACATGAAGAATGTAGGACATGTTAGACTGGTAAATTACATGTATGATGAAAGAAGGACATGTTAGACTGGTACAAGACATGTATGAGGACAGTAGGACAGTTATGAGATGTGCTATGGGAGTGACAGATAGCTTCAAAGTGGAGATGGGATTGTATCAAGGATTAGTTCTGAGCCCCTTCTTGTTTGCTCCGGTGATGGACCGACTAACAGATGAGGTCAGGCAGGAATCCCCGTGAACTATTATGTTTGCAGATGACATTGTGATCTGTGGTGAAAACAGGAAACAGGTGGAAGAGAACTTGGAGAGGTCTACTTTGGAAAAAGAGGAATGAAAGTCAGTCATATTAAGACAGCGTTTGTGTGTGAATGAGAGGGAGGCCAGTAGAACAGTGAGGCTTAAACGAGCAGAGGTCACAAAGGTATAGGATTTCAAGTACTTGGGTCCACTGTCTAAGAAAATGGAGAGTGTGGGAAAGAGGTAAAAAGGAGAGTCCAGGCAGGATGGAATGGTTGGAGAAAAGTTTAAGAAGTGATTTGTGACAAAAGGGTGTCAGCAAAGGTCAAAGGAAAAGTTTACAAGACAATGGTGACACCAGCTATGTTGTTTGGTCTGGAGACAGAGACGTGGATAGAAAGGCAGGCGACATAAGTGGAAGTGACTGAAATGATGATGTTGATGTTCTCCTTAGGAGTGACAAAGATGGATAAGATTAGGAATGAGATCATCAGAGGTACAGCACAGGTTGAACAACCAGGAGATAAAGTTAGAGAGGCCAGACTGAGATGGTTTGGACATGTCCAGAAGAGGGACAGTGGTTTGGACATGTCCAGAGGAGGGACAGTGGGTATATTGGTAGAAGGATGTTAGAAATGCCGCTGCCAGGAAAAAGACAAAGAGGAAATATATGGATACAGTTAGAGAGTAAGGTAGTTGGAGTGAGGACAGAGGATGTGAAGGACAGAGTGAGATGGAGAAGGATGACTTGCCATGGTGACCCATGAAGAGGGAAAAGCCGAAAGAAGAAGAAGATTTGGTATAACAATACATTTACACAGGGAAGTGTTTGAACAAGCATTTCTTTTCAAATGTACTCACCAGAAATAAATGTTGACTGCTCTGACTCGTAGTCAAGAATTTCAATCAACAACAAAAAAGCCTAATGTCCCCCTGTTAGCTAGTCTAAAAAAGTATTCACATTTACTGATCTTTTTCTGGGTTAACTCAGTATATCTGTAGCATGTATGGGCTGACAGTTGTTAAGTTATTTACTTGTTCATGGTACATATTTAGTAGGGGTGTAACGGTACGCTAAAATCACATTTCGGTTTGGTTCAACTACAAGGAGGGCTCGGTTCGGTTTATTTTCTGTACAATAAAAAAAAATTTGGGACAAAATAAAGACTTACAAAAATGTTTATTTTGAAAATATGCAAAAAATATGTTTGTATTGTATTGTATTAATAAATAAAAGTGACCCATTTGGATGATATTTTAAATAAACAGCACTCTACAATAAATAAACTATATGAACAATAATACAAATCTTAATAAATACAATAACAGTCAGAACCAGAACAATAAGCAGCAACAGACTGTTTACAATCTAACTAATCAAGTTTTTGTCCAGTAGCAGCAGTGTGGTTGTATTTGTCCTCATTACTGTACTCACAACTTCTTGGTGGGACAGGTGCTGTGGAACAGTTCAGAGTTCAGTTCAGTCATCACACACTTCTTAGCTGCAGGTGGATTTCCCTGAAGTGGATAAGAGAGCAGCTACCTCTGTCACAGACTGGAAATAAAAAACAAGAGGTTAAAAAAAAAGTTAATAAGATTATGATTTAAAAAAAAGATTATTTAGATAATAATAATAAAAGAACAATACCTCTTGAACGGTTGAATCGCTCACTCTTCATCATCATGGCAGGGCTTTAATCTGGTCCAGGGCTTGTTGACAACATCAGTTAGTTTTTTCATAAAGAGCTGAACTTTTTGAAGTGTTGACGTGATGAATGTCTCATAGCGACGCTCAGCAACTTTAAAGCCTGCGCATATAACAACGTTCAGAGATTCAGAGATTTAAAAACTCATACAGCTTGTGTTATTGCTCTGGACCGCTCTGAATCACCTGATGAAGTAGTTTTAATACAGCTCTTCGTTCACGTTCGGATGACATATTTTCCAGCGCGTTCACGTTAGACGTGTTGCTGCTGCAGAGAGCTGCGTCACGCAGCTGCTGCAGAGTCTTCATGAAACAAAGTCCACACAAGCTGCGTGTGCGCTCATCTTTTAACAAGAAAGCTATAACGTTCACAAACAGGAGACCGCACGAGATGCTAACGGCTAAATGTTGCGCGTGCTACTCGATAATAGCTCCGTGCTGAAACGCGCCAGGAAATTTTGTTCCGCTGTGCATGTATTCCCCTGTTAAGAACGTTTAATGAGTGAAAAAATAACCGAAACGGTACGCAGGTGGACCGAACCGAACGTGGTGTACTGAAACGGTTCGGTATACCCACTACAACCGTTACATGCCTAATATTTAGTTAATTGTGTAGCTATATAAGAATAAAAAAATATTTTTGGTATGTTATTGTAGCATGTGAAGCAGGGTTACCTGTTACAACCCTAATTAATTATTCAAGACTAGTTCAAGAATAGTAATTGTTTATTTATTCACGAGTTCTCTTCTTTTTGGATTAAAAGATCTTGTGTGACCAAATGACATAAGTGACATGAAACGTTAATTATATTTGACCCATCAAAGAAATGGAGTCATTTATTAAAGGAGACCAAATATTGGTTTTATAATTTTTTTATGGTATGTCTGTGGGCTATCCAGACCATGTTCATTCAATTTAATGCACAAAATAATTCTTAGATAAAAAAATCCCCTTTCTAGTTGTGCCTTTTCTCACTTCCGATCTGAACAGGCTGTTTATGATAAGGCCACGCCCTTCAAAAAATCTGTTGACAAAAACTCCGCCCTCCAAAGGGGACCCTGAGTCAGAACCAGAGGCAGACGCCATTTTGGGCATGGCAAATGAGGCGCTGACACGTCGCGTAGGCCGCTGAGAAACATCCATAAGTTCACCCTCCATGTTAAAAACTCTTCGTTTGAATGTTGAATGTCCAGAGGACCAGACTTAGCTTTTTTAGATTTTTCTACCTGGATTATTGAGCATGCATCAGGGTGTCTTCGTTTGACTCTTCGAAAACAAGCAATAAGGCTGCAGAGTAACACACTGGCTGCTAACTGCTATACACGCTCTCTCTAGCGGGGACCGTTTTTCACGGACCACATCCGGCGCGGACCGGATATGGTCCGCGAGCAGTCGTCCGGTTGATTTAAGAGCCCGTAAATAAGTTTTTTCGTTGATAGATAATTAGTTATTAGCGGTACTGCATTTTAACAACAACGAAACATCGAACTCTAGTAGCCATTGTGCTGAGATGAACTCAGGAAAAACAACCGTGACGTCTTTTATACTGAAGTGGGTGGAGCCTCACCAGGGGTTGCTAGGTGAGGGGCTGGACTCAGGTTGGGGTGGGTTGTCCTGCAGCTTGTGACATCACAAGCTGCAGGATTTGAAAACGAGACATTTATATCACTGAAAAATAAATATACTTAGAGTAAATATACCACTGGGTGCATTTTTTTGGCCCTAGGACTGTTTTTTTAAGAAGTACATAACCAAAGTTGAGTAAAAAAAAACATTAAAAAGTGAATTTTGGATCTGTGGTCCCACAGATCATTATTACAAAATCATAATATGTACACTTTGATTTGGTTCTAATTAGCTTCCTATAAATTAACATCAACAGATGGAAATCATGCGTCCGTAATTTCTACTAGCCGACGTGTATTTAAGGAGACAACAGATCAAGTAATGAGATGGCAATTAACTTATATCTGAAGTTACTTAACTTAATATTACTGGCAAAGATAAGGAATAGGAGGAAGGAAAGAGTGGGGGGGTATCTTTGAGTGAGTTTCAACTAGGAAATGACAGCTCTTCCAGTCAAAGTCAAAAGTCAAAGTCAAAGTCAACTTTATTGTCAGAACTGCAATATGTACAGGACATACACAGGACCGAAATTGCGTTTCTCTCAGTCCCTCGGTGCAACAGTAACCATCTAAACACTAAACACTAAAACATTTAATAAACATAAGCATAAAATAGTAAAAGTGTAACACTGTCCTGAGTTTTTTCATAATAGTATAAAAGTATGAAAATTTACACCAACACTGAAACACCAAACACCCCTAAAACACCAAACACCCAATGAACATAAGCATAAAATGAAATAATAAAAGTGTAATACTGTCCTGAGTTTTTGCATAGTAGTATAAAAAGTATATCTATAAAATAAACTGAAGGTTCTAGCATTGACATTTGCAAAGAGTGGCACAGCAGCATATAAGTTAATGTACACAGTATATGTATGAGGTATTTGATGTTGGTATATAGGCAAAGTGGCATATGCAGTGAGGCACATAAGGCACATTTGGCATCCTTAGATAAGGCTAGTCAGAGAATGCTGTATATGTATCTGCAGTAGTGTAGATAAAAGTAGTGTAAATGTAAACAGTAGTAATAAATGTAAAGCAGTAGTAATAAATGTAAACCGTATTAATAAATGTAAACAGTGAATGTAAACAGTAGTATGACTATAGGCAGTAATGTAATACAAACATTAGTGCAAATATGAGAAGTAGTGCAAACTGAATGAGCACAAGTGAATAACCCGTTTGATGACACAGAGTCCAGTGTTAAAAACTTTGTGTTGAGTGGTAATGTGTGAGAAAGTTTTTTGTGTTAAGGCAGTTCAAATGGGAGGGGAGGCAGAGCAGGCAGAGTGCAGCAACGTCAGCTAAACTTCAGGTACGCTTTGGTAAACATCAACAACTCTTTACCTTGGGAAGACGGTCAGTCTCTGGCTCTGGTAAAGAGACGGCTTCTAGCCTTAGCGTGTCACCTTCCCTGTGTCCGCTTGATCGAACAGAAGTAATGGTAGTTCTAGTTGATTTTCAAAATAAAATATTCCTCAGAAGGAATTTTTATAAAAAGTTTGGAGCTTTAAAGCTCGATTGAATGTACAGCGATGTACTGCACATCTGGACTGAGAACCAGGCCTTTGGCTCATGGCCACAGTTCAACAGCTCAAGAAAGTCTCATCTCAACTCGCCAACTGACTAATGACTCAGGCAAGTTAGAACTTTTAAAGAGAGCCTGACTTGCTGTACTCGCTCATTCCCTATTGGTTAGTTCAACCAGGAGGTAGGAGGAGGTTAGTGGAAGTCAGGAAGAGAAAATGAAGGAGATGGGTGGAGAAGACAGATGCCAGGTTTATGATTAAAACTGATTAAACTCTTAGCACTTTTAAACAAATACTGAAAAGATCATGTTGACCTGTCCTTCGATTAAGCCTATTGAAAATAATAATGATAATACAATAACAGAAGTTATTATTTTGATTATTTTAATTAGAACAAAAATAAAGTCTCTTGGTGAGATAATTTGTGTCATGGATTCAAATTAATGGGATAACGGTGTTCATGTCTTTTCCTGAAGGTTTCTCAAGAAAGAGGTGTATCACTGGAGGTTTTCAGAGAAAGAGGTGTATCACTACATTATCATGTAAAGGAAAGTCCAGGCTGATGCTAAGCCTTTCACCAGGTTAAATGAACTCCCAGCTAATGATATCTCCAGTATTCAAAGCTCCAGTTCCAGATGCTGTTATTCTTTATGTCTTATAGAAGTAACCTGCATGCTATTATGGTGCCAGGGCGAGATTTCTTCTGTAATGAGCAGTCTGAAAAGTCTGTAACCTGCTGAGGACACCAAAACATTATTTATACCACAGCCAAACAAGACAAGATAGACTCTGCTGCCAAAAGCAACATCCATTTTATCAGAAAACAAGGCAGAGGGAGGGCAGCCTGCACCTCATTGCAGAGCAGAGTAAACAGAGAAGGAATGGGTAATAAAGACCTTTCATATGCAAAGAGTATTTGTTATGTGCAGCAGAGAATAACTTAAACTCCAAGGTGCATTAAAGAAAATCAAGATTCAAAGAAGTGAATCTGTCCGGTTGAAAATGAGAAGACAGTTCGTTTGGAAAACGTCTACCAGAGAGGATAATTTTCCTCCAGTTTGAGCACCCCCCCCCCCCCATTGCACTCACTGTAGAACAGAACAAAATTTAAATACATTTCTTTGCTTTTGGTAAGTGTGGCTCAACTCGGTTCTCCTCAGGTGGAGGTGATTTGCCACTGGAGGAGGAGGCTGGCCTGTTCCCCTGTTCTGTGGGTGGGATCATAACTGGCATTTTTGTGTTCGAGCCACTCCCCCCGTTGTGGTCCTTGCTCACCCTATAATCAGAATTTAATTTTATTAGCTCATATCAGCTCTGCTTGTAAGTCTGGGTGTAGCCATGGTGTGCCATCATCTTCAATATCTCTGTAAATTTGTTAATTTATTGTGATGCCATCTGTCAATATGATGAGGAAGTGTAGGTTCAGATGTCTCTCAACAGAAAAGCATCTGTCCAGATGTCCTGACTGAGCATTGTTGGATTTTTTTTTAACCTGGGTTAGTGAGTATTAACCTTGATGAGGTTCAGATGTAGTTTGTAGTTCTGCTGGGCAGGTCATCAGTGACATAGCTCAGCTGGCCAATCAATGGCTGCTGTCTGCTTAAATCAACATCAGCCCTTTGGAACAGCTTGGAACCACAAACAAGGCGGTCTCATAAACCAGGCTGAATGGGGGTGGATACCAGTAGTGGGCAGGCCCTTAACTGGTTGCCTGTCATGCAAAGCCGACAAGAGTTGAGCCAGAGGAAAAGCACCATACTGTACTGCTAACACGCAAATCTCTCAACAACCAAGCTCCATTATATTAAAGTGCTTAATGTTCCATATTTTTCTTACAGCACACTTGGCTCACAAACTGCAGGTTTACTTGTGGTTCCATCCATTCTCTTTGTCTGTGGTCAGGTCACAGAGACAACAGGCCCAGGAGGCCAAGGCATTTCTTATGCTGCGTTCCAGTTGTCCTCGGAGGTCGTAATTACGAGCTTCCGAGCAGTAAATATGAACTGGAACGCCCCCTCAGGTCGTAATTCCAACTCGTGAACTCTGTGTAGCCGCACGGCACCCGAGATCTCCGAGATCATCGTTTCAAGATGGCTGCTCCTCGCATCAACAGTGAGTGAAAGAGTTACTTTTTACCCTTTTTCGCAGTTCTGTGTGGTTTACTCAACCGTAACTTCACATTAATGCATTCAGGCACTGTAGTTCTTTACAGTAATGATAATGATATGTTTAAACAGCCGCTGTGCGTCGACAACGGCTCGCTAAACGGGTGTGAGGCGGCATTGTTGTTGTTTAGCACAGTACTCGTTTTAGCTGTTCAGCGTTCATTGTTTATCATTAACTCAGTAACACATGTCGTACTTTACAGTGATTATTATACGATATGTCGCCTAATAATTAGAGGGTGTTTCTAAGCTGTTTGTGTTTTCTAAAGAACGTCGAACGTGATTGTTGTTGTGTTGATGATGTAGCTGCGTCGGAAACCTGCAACCTCGTTGTTCTTTGTTCACCTTTACATGTGTTTTTAGCTAGTAAACTAATGTTTTGCACCATAAACTGTTTTTAAAAGGTCTATCAAGATTTATCTTGGCTTGTCAGGGTGGGAATTAGAGGTGTCGTTTCTTTGCCCGAGCCCGACCCTACCCGAGCCCTACCCGACTTCGGGTAGGGTAGGGCCATATTTTTGCGTTTGATTGGCGGGCCGCGGGTCGGGCTCGGGCTTTGATGTGGTTTTTTTTAATCATACAGCACAAACAAAACTAAATAAAAATGCACACAATATAAAATTGTTTTAATCTGCTTGTAAAGAATATAAGGCAGTAAGTTTATTGATGAGGAAATAATTAATAGAGTGAATTTAGATGGTGAAAACCGCAGCGCACTGAGCGCAGCCACTCAGCCAGAGAGCAGGCGCGCGGCGCGCGCCTGGACGAGCGTCTCCCCCGACATGCTGGACTTTTTAGTGACATTTCTCGAACCATTTTACCGTGCACAGAGAGAACTGGAGGGTGACAAATATCCCACCAACCTGGTTTGTCTCTGGAATGAGAAACTGAAGCTGCCAGTCCTCCTCACACACAGACTCTCCGCAGCAGGTGTTTCTGCGCGACATGCAGAAGTGCTGGAGCGCAAAATTATTATCCACGACTTGCAGAGAGTTGCATTATTTCTGTGGCCTAACTTTAACAAGCTCAAAATTATGTCACCAGCTGACGTGCGTCAGGTGCACGCTCACGTCCGCACACTGCTCTCTGCGGCGGAACAAGTTGCCGCATTCCTGACATTCCTGAACTTTAACAAGCTCAAAATTATGTCACCAGCTGACGTGCGTCAGGTGCACGCTCACGTCCGCACACTGCTCTCTGCGGCGGAACAAGTTGCCGCATTCCTGACATTCCTGAAGCTTCAACAGCAAACTGCGAGCAGCGCGCTCACACCTCCTCCATCAAAACACAGAACAACATCAAGTTCTTTTGCTGAGTGGGAGAACGCAGTAAAAGCTTAATAAATAAACGTAGTGTTTTTTTTTTTTGTTGTTGTTGTTTTTTTTTTTAATCGGGTAGGGTCGGGTCGGGCGGTGATTTCTAGGAAATCAGCGGGCTCCCTCGGGCTTGGGTAATTAAACTAAGGGCTCGGGTAGGGTAGGGCCGTGTATTTCCGGCCCGATGACACCTCTAGTGGGAATCCAGTTTAACAGAATCAATTATTTTGTTTAAAAAAAATGTAAAACTTGAAACCCAAACCATCCTGTCCATCCACAGCTGTGTGTGTCTGTGTGTGTGTCTGTGTTGGGGGTGTGTGTGTGTGAGAGAGTGAAAATCGACCTTATTTATAAGTATTTTGGGTTAGTTTTGTGTCATCTGTGATTTGTTGTTAACCATGTGTATATTTCTTTGCAGTTTATGTCAACATGGAGATGAACATGTTCCTGGACCCGAGCAGACAAACCTGTTTCCCTGGTCCCTTGTTCCAGAGGAATGGTGACTCCTTGACATATTTTATTGATGAAAATTGAACTGTACAAGTCCGGTTACTGCAACTCAACGACTCTACAGCAGGTTACCTGTGCCTTGTTGTCATATGTTATTAAAAACAATTTGAAATAACAAATGCACAAATTCTTGTCTTACTTCACAATAAGTGTGGTTTTTCAGTAGAATAAAGGAAAGCAGGTAATGAAAAGAAACTACTTAGAATGAAAGTAAATTCAGTGTAAAAGAGGAACACCTCTGGTATTCAAACACGACAATTTGTCATGATGCACTGCAGTTTTTCATCAATATTTTTGGAAACCGATGTACTTGCAGAGAAACTAGTGCTCTCATGTTCTCATCGGGCAGAGTTTTAAAATTACTACATAGAAATGCTTTATTTAAGCACTGACTTTTAAGCAGGTGTTATTGTTGTGGGAAACTAAGTTTTGCAGCTGGTTTTTGAAGCTGTAAAATGTGTGTACTGTTTACCTTTACCATCTTATGTTTTTGGCGTGGTTTATCCACACAGATATAAATGACAGCGAGAGAGTGGCATGTCAGATAAACACATTTAATCAAAACAGCACTATAACAACACTAGAACATTTTTTGACAAGTTATGACAAGCTAATACAAGTACAGCATCCACACATCACAGTAATTTAGTCATTTTCATCCTGCCTTGGACAGCTGTTTGGGTGATCCTGACACACTGGTGAAGCCCCAATGCAGAGGTTATGCAGAAGGCAGGCTGCCATGATGACAATCATCACCACAACATCAATTCGTTAGGCCAGGGGATGAAGGTGTGTCCCATTGTGCAAAATGGCCTTCAGTACTTCCATGATGATCCTGTGTGCTGAGGACTGCGAGACATCAAATTTGTCAGACATCTCCCTGAAGCTGTTCTGGTTGGCCATGTACCACAGGAACATCAGGACCTTCTTTTCTACAGGGACTGGTGCTGCACCTTGACAGTGCTCCTTCCTTATGCCTTTCTCCTGCAGCTGCATCATTACAGATGTGAACTGGGTCTTGTTGACTCTGAAATGACGCACAAACGTGTTGTCATCCATGTTCAGCATCACCTCCCATAGTCTTCATGATTATTCCATGTGTCCGTAGGTTTGTGTGTATCAGCAGCATCCTAAAATACAAAGAAATTAAATTGTTTTGTTACTATGGACCATATGAGTCTGAAATAAAGTTTTGATTGATTGAAGTTTAATAACAATTTTAACAATAAACCGTAAAAACGTCTGCTAATGGATTGAGGTAGTAAAAAGAAAAGAAAAACAATGTTCAGCACTTTCTGACTTTATTTATCTAATGATAACTTCTGTACTGCTGCTATAATCCTAAAAGAGATCGAATTAAAACTATAAAGTAGATGTAAGAGCCTCAAGACCATAATTAACAAAAATAAGCTTATTTATAAATAAATAAAAACTACTGGTTAAAACAACATACCTGGTTAACATTTCAAGAGCCTCAGAATTGCTTTTCAACTTCGCTGCTGGTCTGGAAACCTTTTTATAATCCAACAAAGCAAGAACAACAACAGCTTCGTAGCGGGCGTCCATCTTGTTTTCGTCATCGTGCCGACAAGCTAACTGGAACGCATTTAACTCGGTGATGACGTCATTCCAGGTTGGTAATTTCGACCTCCGAGACAACTGGAACGCAGCAAAACCTGCACAAACGTAGCTGAGTTGATTGACACCAATTTCGTATGATTTCGAGAAGGTGGGGGGGCAGGTTGACCTTTTGACCTTTACACTTTCATTAATATCTTCAAAACCAAAGCAGCACAAACGAAAATTTTTGCTGCACAAACCAGCACAAACGTAGCCGAGTTGATTGACACCAATTTTGTTTGATTTGAAGAAGGTGGGGGGGCTGGTTGACCTTTGATGACCTCTAGAAACATTTCTTTATAACTTTAAAATGATAGCGGCACAAACGAAAATTTTTGCTGCACAAACCAGCACAAACGTAGCACAAACGTTTGACGCCAATTTGGTTTGATTTCGAGAAGGTGGGGGGGCCAACTTCACTCAGTTGACCAAAAGTACTGTGAGAACATGGGTGACATGAACACTACCATGCGTCAGGTTACTGACACGTTGAAAGATGGATTTGCCATGCTGGGACAGTTGGTAAATCAGATGAATTATGTGCAGCAGAACAGTCAAATGCAGTTATACCCCCCTCCCCACATCCAACCTCATATGGTCAGAGCACCTGCCTATGTTAACACTTTTCAGGGTCAT
>JBBPBX010053024.1:3885-23986 GCA_038048925.1 Garcialebias charrua
ATAAAGAGAGAACTAGACGAGCGACTTCTGCCCTCCCTCCGTGCACTTCCCTTTTTGTGCGTGTGTGTTGAGGGGGTGAAGAGCAGCAGCTGAGGTCTGAGCCAGTAACGGCTGACTCTCTGTTCACCCCCACCTCCTCCACCTCCTCCACCTCTACGTGTTCCCTCTCGCCTAGCGCAGGAGGCCCCACCCGACAGGTTCTGTAGGTTTCACTAACGACAGAGATGGAGGACTGCGTCACCTCCACCTCCTCAGCTCTCTGTTCACTGGCTTGTTGTTGTCGATAGAGGGTGACCTGTGTGACCCCCCCAGGTGCTCTGGCCGCTCTCTAACCCCTCCCCGTCTGCTTGTGTGTGTGTGTGTGTGCAGGTTGGCCCAGCCGTACATCTACCCTCAGGCGTTCGTGCAGCCCAGCCTGGTGCTGCCCACTCAGGTTTCGGCGTCGGTCGGCACCAGCCCGTACCTGGACTACAGCGCCTACGCCCAGTACGCGCACGCCGCCTTCGAGCAGCAGTACCCGTACGCCGCCTCCCCCGCCAGCTTCCTGAACTACAGCTACGCCACCAGCCCCACGGCGGCCGCCGCCGCCGGCCCGTCCGTCGCCGCCACGGCCCCCGCCGCCGTGCACCCCAGCCTCTCGTCCAGCACCAGCCAGGCCTTTCTGCACTACGCCCCGCAGCAGCACATCCAACCAGAGCGCATGCAGTGAGGCGGCGCTGTGGAGGAGGAGTTCAGGGAGTGTTTGTTCCAGACTTCTGGACAGAGGATGGTGAAGCTCCCTGCAGGGTGACACTGCTGTGATGAGCTGCAGGTTTCAGGAAAAACCGTGGGTGGGGGGGCATTGTTGCACTATACGATCAGTGTGGGCTGTTTGCTCATTGATAATGTGGTGGGAGGACTGCTGGGAAGCAGTGAACAGGATGTGGTCGCTTCCAAGGGCTTCCAGAAGATGACACTTCACTTTTATCATCATCATTATTCTAATTTTATTCTTGTATAATGTCCTCGTCGTTTGTGCAGTCGTTCTGTGTGTTAGCATGTTGTCATCCCCGTCAGAGGAAGTTCTGCATGTCCGTGGTACATACCTGTCCTCCCAGTCTCAAGGACCACCTGGGCTGGAGCTAATGGACCCTGCTGGTTTTAGACACTGGGAGATTGTGGGGGGGTCGGTCATTAATGTTTGGTGACTGGGGGGGAGAAGATCAGCAGGTTTTCCAGCACACCTGTTTGACGCCGAGCTCTGCCTCGTGAAGGAACCTCCAACGTTCAGCTCCACCTTGGGATGAGATCAATTTCACCTCCAAGACAAAACGTCATGTTTTCATAAGAGTTCAAGGACTGCACTTTTTATTTCTTTTTTTTTCATATATTCGTAAAATTCAAGAGGCCTTAATACAAAGTGCAGGGAGCAGTTACTGACCTGTTGCAACAGTCCCATCAATACGACTGTGAGTTCACCTGCAGGTGATCAGCAGCTGAAGACGTCCATGTCTGGAAGGTCTCCGACACTGAGCTCAACACCAGTGTTGTAGAGCTTTTTGTTTTTTCACTGACTGTCTAAAGAACATCCATGTACAACTCCTCAAGATGTCAAAGTACATTCTCAATATTTATATGTAGATATTTATAAAAGGTACTAAGTTAAAATGGCTTCTGTTGTTCTCCTGACTGTTGTCATGGCGGTGATGTATTTTAACCTGCGCAGTCAACGCTGCAGATACACAAGTGTTTATTTAGTTTTTTTTATCTCTCGTCTTCCAGTCAGAGTGCTCATGTGCATGTCTTTGACTGGATTCATTTTCTTCTTTCTTTAAAAAAAATGTCTTTTACAGCCCGTTCAAACAAGCCATAAAAATAAACATTTGTACATAAAGATGACTCCTGGTGTTGGCGTTTGATTAAAAGTCACGTTTGCACCCTTCTTGTTTACCGTGTGCACCGATGCCGGGGTGACCCTGAGAGGTTACAGGGTGCAGATGTGTATGTGCTTATCGAGGCCGAGCGTGCTATCAGATGTGCCACATGGGGTGGAGGGGGGCTTTTAACTTTTTATCAAGCCACAACACAAGCAGCTGCCAGAGGAGCTGGGAGTTCCCTCAGGCTCACTTCAGTTTACAGAACATGTTGCATTAGGTTGAAGTCGTGTTGTTCAAAGCTTCTATAGAGGTTTTTTATTTTTTTACACACTCTGCTAAACAAGCTTAGCAGGCTGAGTTAGCCAGCAGCGTTTTCTCATGTTTGTGCTGACACCAGCTACTTCACAAGACACGCCACTTCTCAGCCCCTCTTTAGGCCATGAGAAGACAAAGCAGGCAACAAGAAACCAAAACACACCCGCTCTCCTTTAGTGCTGCCCGGCGCTGCATGTCCGTCCACTGATGATTTACAGTGGAGCCCTGGGTTGAACAAATGATCCTGTGCTGCTTTTGGTTTGACTGAAATTCAACAAGACGTTCATTACACCTGGTGTTTTTTTTACCTGGCTGCTTGAGCCCTTTGGCCCATCTGTTCAGGGAGTTTCAGTTTGTGGGATTGTTGCTGCGCTTTAATGTCACATTTTAGGTTAACAGGATATTTCAATTATTTTTAATGGGGGGGTTGTGGAAAGGTTGAGAACAAGTAATATTTTGTCCGTTAATAACAAACGTTGCCCCTTTAGAATATCTCATCAATCACTACACAGGTTTTATTGAAACCTCCAGGAAGTTTGAAGCAGATGTGATTCTGGCCAGCTGACTCTAAACACAAAATGGCTACCGGTATATTTATTTATTAGTAAAATTCAAGAGGCCTTAATAAAGTCAAGTACAGGGAGCTGACTTGTTTCAACAGTCCCATCAATATGACTTTGTTTCATGATTCATTAATATTTGATGAATTAATTTGATTCTATGATTGCGCCGCTCGGTGCATGTTGGAGCAGCTCTGTTACTTTCGTTCTGAGGTTAAGCTTATGGAAACTAATTCCTCTTTTTCTGGATGCAAATCACATTTTTGGATGATTGTTTCCTCTATCCGATGCTGTGCAGCTGGAAGGATTTTTACTGAAACTTTTTTTTACTTTTGGACTTTTCTTAAGATGCGTAACCATGACATGTTTTATTTATTTTTTACAACCAGAAGGTGCTGATTAACATCTCAATGTATATAGAAATCTGTCATATCCTGTTGGTTTTGAACTGTCAACATCTGTTTACTGTGATTGTAGTTTTCTTTATTTTCTTTTTGATAAGTGCAAATGCCTATTGCCAATGTGACGTGTGCTGCTGACCACTTGACCAGGTCACCCTTGTAAAAGAGATCTCGATCTCAACGGGCTCTACCTGGTTAAATAAAGGTGATTGATTGATTGATTGATTGATTGATTGAAAAGCTCAAACAATATCTCCGCTACAGCTCCAAATCCCAGATGAGTTGAAAAGGAGGCACCATGGATGCATTCTCGTCTACCTGCCAAGTGTGCTCGAGTGCCTGACCACTGAGATCCTGTAACTGGCAGGAAGCCTAGCTCGTGCAGGCTGCTGGGAGGAGTGGCCATCACTCTGGGAGGAGTTCTGTCCAGCATTCGGGCGGTCTTGTAGCCCGGGGGAACCGAGAGGCCAGCCGAATCTGGGTGGATGGAACAGGCGGCATCTGCAGCCATTTTCTTCATATCCACTGTGGGATGGACCTTTACAAGAGATCCTGCCTACAGCCATCATTATTTATAATATCTCTTAATGAAGCGAGGATAACGAGTTACATTTAATTTCCCTTTGGGATTAATAAATAGTACTGAATTGAATTTAATGAGAAAAAAAAGTTAACATTATGTATAACAAATGCTCTGAGTGACTTGTATTGTGCGAGATCATTGCCTACAACTTGAGCATCAACTGGTGGAGCTCAGCTGCTTTCAGGTGTTTAAAAGTAAATACCGGCACCAGTCTACAGACGTGTTTACGGTGACAACACCACGATGACTCTGGGAATATTCAAACGATTTTCTGTGACTTTGAGCGGCTTTTTGTGGAGCGACGGCCATAATCATGATTTCATCTGTGTAACCGGTTCTGTTCCTCTCCAACGCTCCGTCAAAGTGCTTGGATGTGTGAAGTAAACACCTTTTTTTTGTGAAGACAAAAAAAAGAAGGTGTTTTGAGGAGGACGAGTTGACTCTCCAGCAGCCCGTTGAGGGAAGCCATGCTGTGTGCTCGGACATGTAAGATGGCCACGCTGAAGACGAGCCATGGTTTAAATATAGCTGAATCATGTCAGATTTTTTTAAACACTCATCAGAATGGATGGGTCTGCTGTGTTTACTGGATGTGACGCCTCCTCACATTGTCCCTGTTTGTCTCCCTGCCTGTCCTCTCTGCTTGTGATCTCGCTCGCACATTTGTTTACTTCTCATTCGTGGTTTGTCTCTCCCCAACATCTCCCACTTCTACCTCCTGCGTTTCCTCACCCATCGTCCTGGTTCTCCTCACAAGCTGCCACGTCTCTCTGTTTGGCTATTGTTTTTTTGTCTTCTTGTGAATCACAGATCAGAAACAGAACCGGTGTCAGCTTGATGAACGAGGTCACGCAGGCCCAGCAGACCGTGTTTATGCTGAGTCACCATAAGCCCCCACCCTACCCCCACAACCTCACTTTCACATGCACATGCAAAGTGGCCATAGTCAAATCTCACTCCCTGCACACTTCTCACTCTGTCGTGTCTGACGTGCAGAACGTTCAAGAAGAGGGGCCCGTCTTATCACACAGCAGCTAGTTCATCTAGACCTGGTGAGGACAACATGTCCTTATAGTCGTAGACATTTGCATCATTGGGACGGCCTAGTATAAGGCAGGCACCTATTATTATCCACCTGAAAAGGGTCTTGCTCTTCCTTCAACTTTACCGCGGCCCAGACCGCAATGTGTACCCCCACAAATCTTTTGTCAAAACGACCAGCTTGGCACCGTGATGTGAGCCGTTACTTTTATTGGCCTTTTGAGTTACCATGACGACGTAATTTGCAAACAAACAGGCCTTTTTCCCCAGTCAAAAAGTTTGCAGATCGAATTGTGAGGCATGTTTTTAACTCGTCATATCTCTGACATATAGTGCTGTAAAAATGTGAAAAGTCACATGAGCGTGAACAAATCTTTTATCTCACTCACTCTTCAAGAATTTCCTCAAAATACTTTATAGTTTTTACACAGCAGCTGTAAGTTTACCAAAACCTGGTGAGAATAAGTCATGAATATGTGCATCATGAAATGTGCTGTTGTCACGTAAATAATGTCAGGCTACACATCCTGCGTCCCATTAAGAACTATTATGTCCAAGTTCAGGGTTTTCTCTTCCAATCTAGACGTGAGGGGAGTTTTTTAACTTCTCATGCCTCCTACATAAAACACTTAAGCCCGAGATACACTGAAGCAGACTCCGTATACGCGCGTATACGGACGTATACGCGCGTATACGGAGCCGCTGCTACACTCGGCTTTCGTTCTCGCGTAGATTCTCGTGTTTTCGCTCCAAATTCTAACGTCATTTCCTCCGTACCGTCACTTCCGATCGTCACTTCCGCTAGTTTTTCGCTCCAAACGCTCGCGTTCTCCTTGTTGTAATATGAGCAGCTGAGCACGGAGTGCTTTTCCTGCAGCCCACAGCCCACCACAGCCCACCAGGGAATATATAAAACATCGCGCACCCAGGTAGGACCTGAATTCATTCATTTCATTCATCGAGTGAACGGAGGAAGAAGCGGTTACTTGACTTTAGGCAAAAAAACAAAAGAAAAGGCCCGATCAGCGATAAAAAAGAGGAATTTATTTCATTTGTGTAACATACAAAACAGTCCGGCGCCGGGGAAGTTTAGATCAGACACCGCGCATCGCGTATGCGAATCGCGTATGCGTAGTAAAAAAATACTTTTGCGCGTACTTGCCCTGAGGGGCTACGCGGGGCTACGCTGCGTACGGGGCGTACGTACGCTGCGTATTGGCGTATCGTGAGGACGCTCGAGTGTATCTCGCCCTTGAACCTAACGAGTGATGTCTGACGACTAGACGCTTCTGCTACTTCTGGTTTAGGTTGTTTTTTATTTCAACTTGCAGTTTTCCCACAGTTTGCCTGAGACTTATTTTTTACTCTGAATTTCTGGCTGCCTTTATATGTCAGAGAGACACGGGTGTGTGGAACTCCAATGAGCCACTGGCTGCAGCTTTAATGTTTCTTGTGTATCTTGGTTGTCTTTACACAGTTTATTCATCAAAACATTTTTTTCAGCGCACATTTCAAGCACAAGTCCAACAAAGTTGAGACGTTGTGTAAATATAAACAAAAGCAAACACAGTTCATTCAACCTTTATTTAGGCAGGTTAATCTCATTGAGCCTCGAGGACTCATTTACAAGAGGGACCTGTCTACAAACTAAAGAATGATGACAACAGCAACTGTAGATTTTCCTTAAACAATCAACAATAGACAAACATAAAAGAGAAATACAGATTTTTTTTTAAACAAATTAAAACAAAGTAGCAAAACCGACAGATTATAAGGTAGATGTAGAAAATCAAAAACAGGAACATGTTTGCATTGGGTTTTGCCAGGATTCCAACAGATTCTTAAAAACCCACTGTGAAACGATAGCTCTGCCCCAAGACAAGATTTAAAAAATGCAAAGTGGGTGTGCCAAGAGACACCACCTAAAGGAGGGGGAGATGGTGGGGGTTAGAGCGAGGAGGTGTGGCCAGGACGAGAGACCGTGACATGCAGCTAGCATTAGCATAATTTATGCAACATGGAGAATAGGGCTGGGCCATATCATATCGTTCCCGGTATACCGGTAAAAAAAAAGCTTGCCTGGGCAAAAAAGTTATATCATGATATGCTAATTTTCATGACGTAATACGTCAGGGTGCCCCTCCCCTTAACACCCGAGCGCTCCAAACAACTGCGTACCTCCCCTCCACCAGTCTGTACTGGTGTAACGCTAATTAGTTACTGCTAAAATGCTAAAAACAAACAACGCGCGCGCGTCTCTCCCCCCTGCTCTGAACTACAGGTAGAGACAGCTCAAATGCTCCCCCCGCCCCGCTCCGAGCAGCCGTGGTGCTGCGTGTCTGTCGTTACAAACGTGCGCGGCTCCACAGTCGCTCCACGATCAGAGACAGATCAGTTAAAAATTTGAATCAGAGGAATGACACGTTCCTGCAGTAACAGATGAAGCTGAAACACGAACAAGCTTCAGGGTCAGATGGACGCCTTGTCACAAGTTCTGGAAGTTCTAGCTCATTTAAAGGCAACACATATTTTGTTGTGTGTTTCATTTATGCTCAACAAATCTTAAGCTTAATTTTATTTAGTTGTTTTATTTTTATACTTGAAGACTGAATACTTGACTAAATAAAGTAATTTCAGTAAAATTACCCCTTGTTGTTTTTTTAAATTTCATATAATAGCCTACTGCAAAGCAACATGTTAAGTCAATTTTGTCAAATAAAAAAATAAAACAATTTTTTTTGTTATATCACGAAATTTGTCGTTATCGTGATAATGCTCTGTATCACGATATAATTTTTGAGCCATATCGCCCACCCCTAATGGAGAGTGATCACAGCGACACAGCTAGTTACTCACAATGCTAATGCTAATGCAATGTTGCTATCGCTAATCCAACTCTCGATCTCTGCAGGGGAGTGGCTCTGCTTGAACCACTTTTGTACTCACGCAGCAGAGGATGTGACGACAGAGAGTACAAGACACGTCAGAGTGAACAATCGTTGACCAATACGTAATTTAGGCTGCAGTACCACAGTTCAACCCATAGGATTAGTGTAAACATGTTTTTAGACCAAATATTGCCGATTTGAACAAATATGCACAAAAACATGAAAATTAACATAGACATAGTGCTATACAACATTTTACACACATTCTAGGGAGTTTATCAGATAAAAAAAAAGTTAATTTTGGGGTAAGTTCCTCTTTAAAGCCACTAATGCCCCTTTTCCATTTGCCGGTTCGGGTCGGTTATTGCGCAATATTTGCGTGCCAGAAGCGGGCTGGACGCATTTTCCACCTCACATATGAGCCGCGCCGCACCGCGATTCCGGACTGATTTCAGAGCAGGGTTCAGGCGAGTTGAAACGCGCCGTCCTTCACGTCATAACACAGGGGCGTAGCCAGAATTCTATGAGGGCCGGTTCGTTTAAAGGAGAAGTTGACCGAGATAAAGCAATATGCCTCAATGGCGTAGTGGAAACAGTGTTGGGTTTCCGTTCCAAACCTAATGGGTTCAATTCCCACCTGGTACAACTTTTATTTATTTATTTATTCATTCCAGATAAAAAAAACACAAGAAAACTATTTACAGAACAACAAGAAATAAAACAATACATGACATGAAAGGAAGCAGAAGAAGTGGTAATGGCAGTCGACCCCCGATCGGAAGGTTGGAGGTTCGAATCCCGCATCCGCCCACCATGTGTCGTTGTGTCCCTGGGCAAGACACTTAACCCCAAATTGCTCCCGGTAGGTCTGGATGGCGCCTTGCAAGGCAGGCTACCACTACCGGTGTATGAATGTCTGAATGAATGGGTGGATGGTTGGTATTGTAAAGCGCTTTGGGGCTCCTCACAGGGGGCTGGAAAGCGCTATATAAATAAGCTCCATTTACCATTTATTATATCTGCCCCTTCTCAAACAAATGTTTTTTTTTTTCAAACACTCGATTCAGACAACTTATCTTACATTTGTCTTTTATTGGGGTAAGGTGCATTGTGGGTCTTTTCAGAACAACAACAGATCCTCCATCTGAGCTTGTCCTCGCCCGCACCAAACCGAAGCGTAGCTGATCGTATTGTTAGAGCTCGAACATAATAGATATCATGGCAAAAGAATATAGTTAAGGGAACACTACCTCCACCACGTGTGAGAGAGTAGGACCCTACACCCCGCCCACCGAAGGGCTACAGAAGTGAATGGAGACAGAGCTACATGTGAGCCGATCCGAACTGAACCAGACCGGACCAGACCGATCCGCTCTGCGCCGAGCGAGTGGAAAAGGGGCATTAGAGAAGTCAAGGTCGAGAGCTTCAGATCTTTTTGTAAGATATTCCAGGAAACAGGAGCGGAGTAGGAGAAGATCCTTTTTCCAAGTTCAGTCCTCACTGACGGAACACTGCAGGTAATCATGTCCCGAGAGTGGTGTTTCATACAAAACAGTCCGTCGCCGGGCAGTTTATTGTGTGACACAGAGTACGTGGTCGTAAAAATTGAGCTTTGCACGGACATGGCCGCTTCAAGTCAATATACAATGACTTAAAGAAAAATACTTTTCATAGCTACAACCTGAAAATTTTACATTTATTTGGTAACAGTGTAGCCTGGTTAAAACCAGACCCTTGTCCAAGGCGAGGGCCAGGCTAGTAACAGTGGTACAGGAAAGACAAAAAAGGTGATTGTAAGATTACGAATGGTATAAAATATTTCCAAAAGAGAAAAGGTTTGTTGTTATTGTTTAGTTATAATATAATCAGACAGTCATATTACCTCGTGAAAATCTTCTGTTTCACATTTCACTAGAAAGTCAGGCCAAGTTTGTGCCATTGGACTGCTCTTGTCTGTATAGATCCTCCTGTGTCAGGGAGGATCATCAGAGTCCAGCCCAGCGTGGACCAGTCTCAGTCTGGGGAGTGTTGCTGCTGCAGCTTCAGATAAGCCTCACTATATTTACCCTGCCTCTCATTAAAATGACCAGCATCACATGCTTCCTCTCATGTGGCCTTTTTGAGCACTGAAAACTCTTTCAGATAACGTGGACAGCGTGTCTGGACAGAATCAGGTTAAATTCAGACGCACAGACGAGGTTCTCAGAACAGAGTGGTTCGCACTGAAACACTCACAAGAGCAGATAGAAGATGTCGGATGGTTTTATTCAAGGGATGGTAATAAGGCGCCGCCGCATACCGCTTTGTTTATATTCACACTGCCTGTGTGTCAAAGCTAAAGTTGTTAAGAGAAGTGAGACGAATGAGATTAACTGTGAGCAATACTCGCTGAGGGAGGCTGCAAACAACTTTCTAAATGAGGAAAAGACAGTAGTTGTTTTTCTCTGCAACAAACAGACAAAATCAGCTTAAAGGAGCTTCTGCTGCAATCCTGAAAAGAAAGATGGAGTGGAACAAGGAAATATGGATCAAAACCAGTTCAGATAACTGAAAGCTGCCAAGGACTTCAACAACGTGTTCAGGGGAATTATTCTGGTTGTACAGGAAAAAACAGATACGTACCAGGATCCAACGAACAGACTCTCCCTGCAGACGTCGGCTCTAAAAGTTAGGCTGTTGTAGATTATCATCCACTCATTAGTTTCTGAGAGTTTCATTAAAATCTGTGCGGTGCCTTTTGGAATATTTTGTTAACGGAGATTTGATATCATCTTTTAATTGCAAAGATTTAAACATAAACAAAAAAAATCTTAACAATTTCTTATTTTTCAGAGATTATAGAGATTATTTCCGTCTTCTTACATCCGATTTCGGACCAGTATCTGCAACACTGACTGTGTTACACATAATTTTGTGTTTACTACGTTTAAGTAGCTGTGGCGGCCATCTTAAACTGGGATGACGCTGAAAGTTAATCAGTTGTAAATGTACTTTTATTAATTACTTTCTGCAAGTTTTTTTTTTTTCCATTGCCTTCTTTTATTAGTGTTGTTTTTTATTCTATTTTCACTGATTTATTGTTCCAGTTTATTCATCTTTTTATCCTGTTAAGCACCTTGGTCAATGCAAGGCATTGTAGGAAGGTGCTATACAAATAAAGTTTATTATTATATTATTATTATTATTATTAAGTTTCATTAAAATGTGTCCAGCGGTTCATTAGATACTTTGCCAACAGACAGACATGCACCTATTTTTATTTTTTTAACTTCAGACTTACGTACAGAACACTTCTCTACATAAGCTCTGAAGTCTCTTTATTTAACTTGTGCTTTCATTCAAACACCATTTTTAGTAAAAAGTCTTGCTCATTTTAAACAATTTTAACACTGTGGTCCATAACAGAGTTCAGCTGATGGAACCTTCAGGTTATTCTGCACTTTGTGAAACTAAAGTCCAGACACAAGAGGATGTCCAGAGGCTGAAATCTTATATCATCCCCCCCAAAAAGAACATTTAGTGCGCAGAGGAGCAAAATGTATGGAGATTAGACAGATTAGTTACATTAAATTAGACGGGGCAGCTGTGGCTGAGTGGTTAGAGCCGTCGTCCTCCAATGCAAGAGTTGGGGGTTCGATTCCATCAGCAGACACATGTTGAAGTGTCCCTGGGCAAAACACTGAACCCCTCATTGCCTCTGATGTGTGTCCCATTGATGTATGAATGTGATAAATAACTGATTATTCTTTGTACAGATCTAGTAGAGTGCAATGGGTAAATGAGGACACAGATTGTGTTGTAAAGAGCTTTGAGTATCTTGATAAGATAGAAAAGTGCTATATAAGTGCAGTCCATTAGTCTCAAAAGTAGATGTTGATAAAAAAAAGGTGCAAATCTCTGCCCACATTTTTCCAAAACATGTTGCTGGCATGAAGTTTAAAACAAGAACGTCAACACACCAGTTCAAAACATGTTTGTTGTACATCCTCAACCAGGAAGACTCAATAATCTGAAGTTATTTTAGAGAAAGTGGCTCCAGCTTTACATCAATGGCTCTAAACCTGCTGCCTGGACCGTGCACAGCGTGCTCTGCAGGGTCACAGAGTCAGTGAAGTTACTGGAAGCTGTCCAACCCAAGCTGAGGACTCCGGGACGTGATAAAGCCTGAAATATCTGTGGCGTGGCGAGTTGAGCGGCTCTGGCAGTCAGAATCCAACAGCAGGTCTGTGAAGCATCAAGCCTCAGCCTGCATGCCACACTCACTCCCCGCCCCACAGCTCCTGTTGGGTCGATGCTGGTGATGACGAGAGGAGCCAGAGATCAGCTCAAACAGGTTTCTCAGGGGAAACGACATTTATTGGGACTACAAAAGACCCACAGCTGGAAACGAGTCAACTGTGGAAGAAGTAACAAAGACCTTTTCAAATAGTTTATTGCAGTTTACGTATCAAACTAGAAGCACATCCTCTGTAATAAGAGCTGAGGGCGTCTTGGAGACGCTGAAATCTTCTGCCACCCAGTAGCACCCACAAGCCCAACAGCACATCTGCCTCTTTCAGCTTCACTTCCTTCCCTTGTGTCTATTTCCCTCACCAGTCTGGCAGCTTCCCCACAAACACACACACACCAAACATAAGAACGCTCTGCAGAGATGTTTCTTCTGTCATCCGGCATGCAAGCAAATCTACAATAAACCAAAGTTGACCTTTAGCCAAAGTATGGCCGACACTTTTTTTGCTCTGTGAGTGTGTGCGTGTGTTCACTAGGGCAAGCCCGTTGAATATTCTTGATGTTAAGCATCATTTTTGCTCACTAGTTTGTGACCGCGCTGCACTAGTTGAACATTTGGTTGCACTAGATCAGTGGTGGCCAATCAAGGTGCAACCAAATGTTCAACTGTGCAGCGCGGTCACAAAATGAAATGACCTGTGGTCTTACTTTCCATCTTTCCTTCCTTTCTTTCTATCCTAATAAATAAATAAATAATTAAATAAAAATTCATTATGGTGTGAAGAGGATGGCTATGAGGTGAGAAGGGAGGCCATCTATAAAGGGAAAAAAATTGACTAGTTATCATAAAGGGTTTTTTGATGCTTACTGTTGTTCAACACAACCACTAATGCATTAAAAGTAGGGGTTGAACGACTACATATTTTTTTTAAATTGACATTAACATGACGATAGTCAAGTCGACTTCAACTAGTTGATGATGTCATAGGAACTCAAGGCACAAAAAAAAGTAATTCATTATTTACACACAAAAAACAAAACAAAAAAACATTGGGAGTGTATATTTATGCTCCTTTCAATCTGCAAATAAGAAACAGGAAAACCAAAACTATTAAGCTGTAAAAGTTAGTTTTATTTTATTCAATACTGTATAAAATAAACCACTGCGGCGGTTGTGGATTCTCCACTGGCGGTGGTGCGTGCTGCACACCGGCAGTGTGTAGCAACTAATACACACAGTGGGGTGCGCGGTGGTGGATTCGCTGGTGGAGCACACCCATTTTTGTTTTTATTTTATTTAGTGAATTAAATAAAATGAAACTAAAAATAAAATCATCTTTAGTAAAATACAGGTAGTCCTCGACTTACGACAGAGATTCGTTCCTACGCTGCGTAGTAACCCGAATTTCAACGTAAGTTGGAACATACGTCCAAACTGCACCTTATACGTACAGTACTGTATTTTACCAAGCACTTAGCCTATCCTAACACAGTACCCATAATTATCAAAAAACACATACATTTGGCGCCATAAGGAAAAAAAGAGTTAATTTCCTATTCTGGACTGCTGGTGAAGCCTTTCCTCCGTTCCTCCGTCCCTCCTCCGGATTCTGCAATCGTTTACGTTGTAAAACCGTTGTCCATAAAACAGCTACTTTTCCACAGCTGCTGCCTGTTTCTGCCTGTCCAGCTTGCTCCAACAAGTTTTGTTTTGTTTTTTGAATGTCCAGAGGACCAGACTTAGCTTTTTTAGAGAGTACAGGGCAGCTGTAGCCTCCACAGCTAACCGGAAACTGCCGGAAACTGCGTAACTCAGCTTTTCAAAATATCCATCCATCCATCTTCTTCCGCTTATCCGGGGTCGGGTCGCGGGGGTAGCAGCCTAAGTAGGGAGGCCCAGACTTCCCTCTCCCCAGCCACTTGGAGCAGCTCCTCCGGGGGAATCCCAAGGCGTTCCCAGGCCAGCCGAGAAACATAGTCCCTCCAGCGTGTCCTGGGTCTTCCTCTGGGTCTCCTCCCGGTGGGACGTGCCCGGAACACCTCACCAGGGAGGCGTCCAGGAGGCATCCTAACCAGATGCCCGAGCCACCTCAACTGGCTCCTCTCGATGTGGAGAAGCAGCGGCTCTACTCCGAGTCCCTCCCGGATGACTGAGCTTCTCACCCTATCTCTAAGGGAGAGTCCAGCCACCCTGCGGAGAAAACTCATTTCAGCCGCTTGTATCCGAGATCTCGTTCTTTCGGTCACAACCCAAAGCTCATGACCATAGATGAGGGTGGGAACGTAGATCGATCGGTAAATTGAGAGCTTTGCCTTTTGACTCAGCTCTCTCTTCACCACGACAGACCGGTACAGCGCCCGCTTCACTGCGGATGCTGCACCTATCCGCCTATCGATCTCACGCTCCAGTTTTCCCTCATTCGTGAACAAGATCCCGAGATACTTAAACTCCTCCACTTGGGGCAGGACCTCCTCCCCGACCCGGAGAGGGCATGCTACCCTTTTCCGGCTCAAGACCATGGCCTCGGATTTGGAGGAACTGATCCTCATCCCGGCTGCATCACACTCGGCTGCAAACCGCTCCAGTGAAAGTTGTAAATCACGAACTGATGAAGCCAAAATAAAAATTTCAAAATATTTTTTTATATATTTTTTTTATTTTAATGGAGAGGCGTGTCGTAACCATGAAACGTTGTAACTCGAGATCGTCGTAAGTCGAGGACTACCTGTACTGTCACACTGTTGATGAATTTCTACCTGTTTGGGAAGACTTGGCCTGCTCGTCAACTTCCAACTGCTTGGAAGAATCGGTTTTGCAACGGTCCAGCTGATCATGTGACACCTGACACACCCACTGACCAGGACTAGTCAATGTGAAATTTAAAAACTCACTAGATGTACCGTATTTTCCGGAATACTGTATAGGTTGCGGTTTTTTGCCTAATTTGCATGCCCTGCGACCTATAGAGAGGTGAGACTTGTTTATGGATTTTTCCCATATTTTTAGACAAATTTTTGGCTCAGATATGACCGTTTTTCATTTTGGCAAAAAAAAATAGTGCAGTACTGATGAAGCCACATCATCAGTTCGTGATCTACAGCTTTCGCTGGAGCGGTTTGCAGCTGAATGTGATGCGGCCGGGATGAGGATCAGTTCCTCCAAATCCGAGGCCATGGTCTTGAGCCGGAAAAGGGTAGCATGCCCTCTCCGGGTCGGGGAGGAGGTCCTGCCCCAAGTGGAGGAGTTTAAGTATCTCGGGATCTTGTTCACGAATGAGGGAAAACTGGAGCGTGAGATCGATAGGCGGATAGGTGCAGCGTCCGCAGTGAAGCGGGCGCTGTACCGGTCTGTCGTGGTGAAGAGAGAGCTGAGTCAAAAGGCAAAGCTCTCAATTTACCGATCGATCTACGTTCCCACCCTCATCTATGGTCATGAGCTTTGGGTTGTGACCGAAAGAACAAGATCTCGGATACAAGCGGCTGAAATGAGTTTTCTCCGCAGGGTGTCTGGACTCTCCCTTAGAGATAGGGTGAGAAGCTCAGTCATCCGGGAGGGACTCGGAGTAGAGCCGCTGCTTCTCCACATCGAGAGGAGCCAGTTGAGGTGGCTCGGGCATCTGGTTAGGATGCCTCCTGGACGCCTCCCTGGTGAGGTGTTCCGGGCATGTCCCACCGGGAGGAGACCCAGAGGAAGACCCAGGACACGCTGGAGGGACTATGTTTCTCGGCTGGCCTGGGAACGCCTTGGGATTCCCCCAGAGGAGCTGCTCCAAGTGGCTGGGGAGAGGGAAGTCTGGGCCTCCCTACTTAGGCTGCTACCCCCGCGACCCGACCCCGGATAAGCGGAAGAAAATGGATGGATGGATGGAAATAGTGCAGTACCACTTTCGGCCACTAGGGTACACCCACCGACCGTTCCTAGCTCATGTGTCCGACGAGAGCCTCCTCTGCTCGGACTGACTCTGTCGCTGCCTGGCCTCCTGCTCTGGAGGTAACTACTGTTAGCTGTGTTTGTTAGCAACGGGTACTATTTTTCTGTGTTTGTTAGCAAGATAAGTCAAGAACCACAGGACAGATTTTAATCAAACTTACAGAAAGTAACCACTGTATGGACATTTACAACTGACTAGCTTTATGAGATGTTTAGAGCTAAAAAAAATAAATCTTTTTTTAGCATGTTGTTAGCGGTTAGCTATCTAAACAGATAAATAACTCATGAACTACAGGACTGATTTTTTTCAAACCTACAGAGTGTAATTACTTGGTGGTCATTTACAAACTGTTAGCTGCAGGAGATGTTTAGAGCTTTAAAAAAAATAGTTATTTTAGCATCGTTCTTTGTTGTTAGCGGTAGCTACCAAAACGGATACCATTTGTCTAAATAACTCATAACCCACACCGCGGATTTTCTTTCAGCTTACAGAGCGTAATTATTTGGGTTTCATTTACAAACTGTTGACCTGTATGAGACATCTGAGCTAAAATTTGATTTATTTATAATTTATTTTCGCAGCGCACGTGACGGATTTGGAAGAAGTCTAAGTGAAACAATTTAAATCCAGCTGATTTGAACATTTCGTGAATTTATTAAGGAACGGTTAAGCTCAGGAACCCTTGTGCTATAATGTTCAGCAAACAAATAATTGTTTTTACCGTGTTAATCTTGTAAAGTCCTTCCGTGCGCGCTCGCTCCTGTGGCAGACATTTGCAGCAGAGCTACCGGTAAACACTCGGTCCACATTTCCGGGCTGTCTCAGCGGTGACGCGTCAGCGGTGGATGACGCGTTACGTCGGCGGTGACGTAGGTGCAATCTATATTAAAGAGGAACTAAACCCTGGTCTAAAAACGTGTTTACGGTAACACCTATGGGTTGAACAGAGGAATTGCACCTTAATTTTCTTATTGGTCAAGGACGTTCACTCTGACGTGTCTTGTACACTCTGACGTCACGGAAGTGGTTCAAGCAGAGCCAATCCCCTGCAGAGATGAGAAGGTCCTGCAGCAGTCATACCTTATATGGAAGTGCCACATTTCACTCCTGACAAGCGGTTTTCTTTCTTTTATTTTTTCATTTTTTAAGCCTTTGGTTTTGGATGGAATGGGTGGAATAGATAAATACATCTACATGTTTATCCTTTGTTGTTGCTTGGTGTATGTTGTTGGCAAGAGGTTTAATTTGTTTTAGGTTGTTGCTGGTGGAGGCGTGGACAAAGGCACAACTCTACCTCCTCCCCTCCTTGTCTCTCGACACGCCCATTTTGAGGGTGATTTTGAATCTGCTTAGGGGGAGGAGTTACCGTCTCAACCTGTGTTTAGTTCCTCTTTAAGGTGCGACCCGTTTATGGATTTTTCCAAGTTTTTGGCAATAATTTGACAAAGCGATCTATATAACGGTGCAACCTTTATTTCGGAAAATACGGTACTAGAATCGGCTAGTCGATTAGTCTGTTCAGTCCCTAATTAAAAACTAGTTGGGACTTTTGAGCCAATTGTGCAACAAAAAATGGCGGACTAGTCGGACTTCTGCTTCAAGTAGTTCAGCAAAAGTATCACTAGTTGACAAAAGAAAGTAAAACTGTTTGTTGCGCAAGTGAACTAAAATGTTGAACCAGTGCGACCAAATGTGTAACGACTGCAGTGCTGTCACAATATAAAGAAAATGACGCTTTTTGAAGGGTTTGCCATACCCTGTATTTCCAGCTCTGAAGTGTTGGTGGTGATCCATGTTCCCTTCTCTCTGAGCAACATGGTGCTGCAGTGAGCTGCGCCTCCACCTCGGAGTCAGCTGCTGCTGGAGGACAGGTGAAGAGGACAGAGATGGGGGTTGAGGTTAACTACAGCAGGAGCAGAAAATAAAGAGGAGACAGAAGCCGTTTACGCATTTGCCGGCCCTCCCCGGTCCCGCTCGTCTCTGGTTGGCCCAGAGCCAGCTCTGGCCCGCCCTCGTTGATTGCGCACTGTCCGGAGAGCAAGCCTTGAAGTGGGTGGGGTATTCACTTGACGTGGGTGGGCAGTTCTTACCGAAAAGCTCAGAATGCGAATTTTTGGAAAAAACGAAATAAATACTGAGTTTTCATGTGTTTTTTCACTACAGTTAGCAAGTTAAGCATATAAACACACGTTTCCGATCATTTTTATGCACTCAAAAGTAGTTTTTAGATGAAAATAGAGTGCTTTTAGGTGCGCTGGCGAAATTTACGAGCGGACTTCCGGTTTGCGAATTTTTGGAAAAAACGAAATAAATACTGAGTTTTCATGTGTTTTTTCACTACAGTTAGCAAGTTAAGCATATAAACACACGTTTCCGATCATTTTTATGCACTCAAAAGTAGTTTTTAGATGAAAATAGAGTGCTTTTAGGTGCGCTGGCGAAATTTACGAGCGGACTTCCGGTTTGCGAATTTTTGGAAAAAACGAAATAAATACTGAGTTTTCATGTGTTTTTTCACTACAGTTAGCAAGTTAAGCATATAAACACACGTTTCCGATCATTTTTATGCACTCAAAAGTAGTTTTTAGATGAAAATAGAGTGCTTTTAGGTGCGCTGGCGAAATTTACGAACGAGCGGACTTCCGGTTTGCGAATTTTTGGAAAAAACGAAATAAATACTGAGTTTTCATGTGTTTTTTCACTACAGTTAGCAAGTTAAGCATATAAACACACGTTTCCGATCATTTTTATGCACTCAAAAGTAGTTTTTAGATGAAAATAGAGTGCTTTTAGGTGCGCTGGCGAAATCGCAGTTGATGACTCAACACGCAGCTAGTCACGCCCTCTGGTCTCGCCCCTACACGAAGCAGTCCAGCCCCTGCTGCAAACAACGAATCAAATGTGAGCAGTAAATGACGTGAACTGGGCCCGTCGGGCCGCGGTCCGATGGAACCACGGAGGAGATGGTTCCATGACGAGGGCGGAGTCGGGGAAAAAAAGGAAAATGCGAACATGCAGAACCCGGGTTATAAGCAGGGAGGAGCCAGGGAGAGCCGGGGAGGGCCGGCAAATGCGTAAACGGCTACAGAGGGGCCCAGGGCCTGACAGCGACTGACAGCTGAGCTTCCTCACCCTCTGTGGGGGTTTCATGATGACACACATCAATCAGCTTCTTTGTCTTAAAACTGAGCGTACAACTGCTCTCACATGATAAGTTAGACTAGCTCTGTTAAGGCTGTACGAGAGGTGTCTTCATGTAACGCCTTCGTCATAAATGTGATGCTGCCCTTTGAGACAGAGCCAGGTTTCATTTGATGATTTTTGGGCGTGGTGAGCATTTGTCCAGAAGTGCCTCAGTGTGTGGTCAAACTGGCAGAGGACGGTGAGCAACAGGTGGAAAAGAAGATTTATAGGCACAGACTGAACATTTTTCATTTCCCTTCGTTGACTTCTGAACCTTTGCTGTCGCTGGTGGCATACGAGGACAGCTGTGAAAATGACATCCTTTTAGCTTCACACGGACGCCAACAGGCAGAGTATTAAAAAAAAGACACGTTTGGTTTCTGTGTCCTGGAGAGATGTTGGTGTGCAGACTGTTGAAAGCAGAACCTGAACATATTTCATCAGGGGCCTTTGGATTGAGTTCACCGCTCAACAAACAGTCTCACACTGGGTTTGAAAGTAGCAGAACCTCAGTGTTCCTCAGTGTCTTCGTGTTCCTGAACTGTATGTGCAACAATTCTGTAACATGGTCAAGATGACAAAAATGTAAAAGATTTTACAAATGCACGATAAAGAGGGACGGGTGGAGCAGACAGAAGAATCTGGATTATTAAAGGTTGTGGGCATCACATGATGTTAGGCACCAGCAGGGTGGGGGGAGGATACTGATATGGGCTGCCAGGGTCACAGATAAACAACTACAATTACAGTACTTACATCAGTTGGACAAGTCTACAGAATTCAATAAGCTTGTGATGTGTGTTTCTTTTAAAACTCCACAGGCTAGAACAGGGGTCTGCAACCTTTATGATCAAAAGAGCCATTTTATGCCTTTGTTCACTAACATAAAAGTATTCAGAGCCACAACAACCTGCTACAACTGTGATTATCAACTGGTGGCCCATGGGCCACTTTAAGTTTGTTGGAGGTGCTTTTGTAGCCAGTAGGGGTGACATCATAAATCTAAGAAAAAAATCTAATAATTTGTATTTTTTACAATTTAAGACAAATGAAAAGACCAGATACTTGTAGGAGGGTGGAGGGTGTAGTTTTTTAATTAATAAAAGCTATGA
>JBBPBX010053025.1:0-23986 GCA_038048925.1 Garcialebias charrua
GAGGGAGGAGGAGGAGGAGGAGGAGGAGGAGGAGGAAGAGGAGGAGGATGGAGAAAAGGCAAAAGAGGACCAAGGAGTACAACCCCGTTGCAGGCCAACTGAACCCGCTCCAAGGCTGCCACTGTCCGTCAATGACCTCAATTCACCTCACATACAACGGGTTGTTGTTGAGCATGTGGTCCGAAATACTGATTTGACTGGTCCAACCCCACTTCGTCTACGTACTTTTTCAGGAAGGCTTCCTAAGCCAAGCAATGAAGCTGATTTTGAGTCTTGGCGTTCTCAGATTGAATCTCTGCTTGCTGACCCCAGCCTTTCAGCACTGCACGTCACCAGACGAATCACAGAGAGCTCTCATCCCTTGCAACTGACTTGGTCAAAGGTTTGGGCCCCAACACAAAACCAACAGTTTTCCTAAATATATTGGATTCTGCCTTTGGAACCGTGCAGGATGGTGAAGAATTGTATGCTCAATACTTAAACATTCTGCAGAATCCAGGAGAAAGACCGTCAACTTACCTTCAAAGACTTCTGCTCACTCTGAAGCAAGGAGGGATCTCACCTGCTGACATCAATAAACATCTGCTGAACCAGTTTTGTCGTGGTTGTTGGGACAACACTGTCACAAGTTGCAGCTGGAACAAAAGAAGGATAACCCACCATCCTTTTCCGAGTTGTTGTTGCTACTACGGACAGAAGAAGACAGACAACATGCTAAAGAATCACTGATGAAAAAGCACATTGGAGCATCAAAACAGAAAGTTCACATCCAGTCCCGAAGTGCCTGTCCTTGTGAACATTCCACATCCAATGAAGAGCTGAAAGAAATGAAAAAAACAACTCCAGAAATTACAGCAGCAAATGTCTCAACTTCTGTCCAGGAAGAGTCCAGCTGAATTTAAGTCCCTATCAAGACAGAACAAATCCTACTCTTCTTCACCTCAGTTAAAAACCAAGCCCAAGCCCTGGTACTGTTTTAATTGTGGAGAAGATGGACATCTTTCCTCATCTTGCACAAATAAAGCAAACCCCAGTCTAGTTGAGCAGAAAAAGAAACTGTTACGTCAAAAGCAGCAAGAATGGGATGCCAAAAATTCAAAATCATTAAACTAGAAACAGCTTCTGTAGTGGGACACACAGAAGCTGTGTATATGAACGGTCCCAAAGAACACAAGACAATGACACTGCCACAAGGTCTTGTTGGCACAAAGAGCACAGGTCAAGTTCAAATAAAAGGAGATCAGTTTAACTGCCTCTTTGATTCCGGCTCACAGGTTACTACTATCCCCTACTCCTTCTACAATACTTACCTCAGGGATCATGAAATGAAACCAATAAACAACCTGTTGGAAATAGAAGGAGCAAATGGACAAAGAGTGCCTTATCTGGGATATATAGCGATAATAATAATAAACTTTATTTGTATAGCACCTTCCTACAATGCCTTGCATTGACCAAGGTGCTTAACAGGATAAAGAGATGAATAAACTGGAACAATAAAACAATGAAAATAGAATTAAAAATAATAGCAATAAAAGAAGGCAATGGAAATAAAAATGCTACATACTAAAATACCAAAATAATAAAAGTTACACACTGAAAGCTTTTCTGAACAAGTGGGTCTTCAGTTTGGTTTTGAACAGAGTCAGATCAGAGGTGGCACGCAGTTCAAGGGGGAGATTGTTCCAGGCTTTTGGGCCGGCAACAGAAAAGGACCGGTCTCCCCATTGTTTGTACCTTGAGCGAGGCACCTCCAGCAGGTATTGACTGGCAGATCGTAAAGCTCTGCCGGGCTGATGGGCTTTCAAAAGTTCTGAGATGTAGAGAGGTGCAAGTCCATTCAGAGCTTTGAAAACAAACAGGAGCAGCTTGAACTGTATCCTGAACTGGACCGGGAGCCAGTGTAGAGAGGACAGGACAGGAGTGATGTGTTCATATTTTCGTGTGTTGGTCAAAACCTTCTCGCCTGAATTGTTTGGGTTTCCTGTGGAAGTTGACACACTTGCTCTCATTGTGCCTGATGTTAAACCATCTCAACATTTGATTCTCATTGGCACCAATGCCTTGGATGTTGCTTACAGCCCCCATTTTGATACGCATCATGACCAGTCATTTCAAACTACAACCTCTGGTTACATAGCCATGTACAAGATCTTCCAGAACCGCTATTCTCAGAGTTTGGAGGACTATACTGCAACTGTCACTCTGCAGTCAAATCAGCCTCAAGTCATCACAGCTGGCCAAACCATAGTTGTGGAAGGGTGCTTAGCTGCAGGAATGTGGCAAGATGAAAAACAAGTCCTCCTTGAACACCCGAGGTCCTATACTCTCCCTGGTGGGCTCATGGTAAAAGCCTGCCTCATTGACTTGCCTCAACACCGACCTTGTCAATTGCCAGTTGTTGTAAGCAATGAGTCTGACCATGAGATCCATATTCCAGCGCGAGCAGTTATAGCAGAAATCAGCACTTTCCAGAGTGTGATCTCAAAAGAGCAGAAAGTCCAGAATTCAACCAAGTCTACAGAGTCACTACAACCTTCTCAACTACAATACAATTTTGGAGACTCACCTTTATCCCCAGAATGGAAACAAAGAATCATCCAAAACCTCAACAGTATTCCTGAGGTGTTTGCAAAGCACGATGTGGACTTTGGCCGGACAGACAAAGTTAAACATCAAATCAAGTTGTCTGATCCCACTCCCTTCAAACAAAGGCCAAGACCAATCCACCCTCAGGATGTTGACGCTGTAAGAAAGCACTTACAAGAACTTTTTGATTCAGGAGTCATACGTGAGTCCGACTCACCATTTGCCTCTGCAATTGTGGTTGTACGCAAAAAGAACGGCGGTGTACGCCTCTGTATTGATTACAGAAAGTTAAATCTCCAAACTATAAGGGATGCCTATGCTCTCCCCAAGCTTGAAGACACATTTTCTACCCTTTCTGGATCGAAATGGTTTACTGTGTTAGACCTCAAGTCAGGATATTACCAGATTGAGATGGAGGAAAATGATAAATCCAAAACTGCCTTTGTCTGTCCATTGGGGTTTTGGGAATTCAATTGCATGCCACAAGGGGTCACTAACGCCCCAAGTACATTCCAACGGTTGATGGAAAGATGCACGGGTGATTTAAATCTAAAAGAAGTCTTGGTTTTCATCGACGATTTGAGAATTTTTGCATCTACCTTGGAGGAACATGAAAAACGCCTGATGAAAGTTCTCAACAAACTTAAAGACTTTGGGTTGAAGTTGTCAGTCGAGAAATGTGTGTTTTTCCAAACATCTGTGAAATATCTGGGGCATGTAGTGTCCCAGAATGGTGTTGAGACGGATCCCGATAAGATCAAAACACTTCCTTCTTGGCCAGTGCCCAAGAACCTAAAAGAGTTGAGATCTTTTCTTGGGTTCTCCGGATACTACCGCCGTTTCGTCCAAGGATATTCAGCCATAGTTAAGCCACTAGATGACCTGACTGCTGGTTATTCACCATCAAAGAAGAAATTGAGACCAACTGTAAAACCAGAGAATTACCTGAACCCCAGATCACCTTTTGGAGGACGGTGGACATCCGTGTGCCAGCAGGCTTTTGAAACCATCATTGAGAAACTAACTTCTGCTCCTGTACTGGCATTTGCTGATCCCCAAAAGCCCTACACACTCCACACCGACGCCAGTTCCACTGGTCTTGGAGCGGTGTTGTATCAGGAGCAGGATGGAACGAACAGAGTTATGGCATATGCCAGCAGAGGCCTCTCGCTGAGTGAGTCCAGGTATCCTGCTCATAAATCGGAGTTTCTCGCTCTGAAATGGGCAGTGACAGAGAAATTTAACGACTATCTTTATGGTGCTCAGTTCACAGTGGTCACAGACAGCAATCCACTAACTTACCTGTTATCTTCAGCAAAACTCGACGCTACCAGTTACAGGTGGCTTTCAGCTTTGTCTACCTTCACATTCAAGATCATTTACAGAGCTGGAAAGCAGAACATGAATGCTGATGGATTGTCTCGTCGACCTCATGGTGAGCTGTCTGATGATCCTACCTCCCGGAAAGAACATGAACGAATCCTGAAATTCGCCCAGCAACACCTCAATGAACCAGATTATGTTTCCATTGATCCGTACACCATCGAAGCAGTTTGTGCTCGTCACCTGATATACAGCTCAGATACACAGCATGACAATGCTCTAGTGTTGTCTATGTCCACCTATGTAACAACTAGCAATGGGCAGTGAGGAACCTGAAAGTGACCTTGAACAAATCAATCCTGCAGAGATCTCCAGAGTTGAAGGAAGTCTTTTTCCAGGTCCTGATGTTCCAGACTCTGACAATGCAGGACTGGATACACAAGAGCCTGACGTGCCAGACATTCCTAGCTATGCTGAAGAACCTCACTCACCATTGGAAACAATTTCTCTGGATACTAAAGACCAACCCAGTGCTTTAAATGGGCCGGAACTCACCGGTACCCAGTTCCACCACTTCTAAAATTTAACCCTGAGAGTACCGGGACTTTTTTTAAGCGTAAGGTGCGTTCCGGAACTTATTTTCGTCTTCTCCACTTGAAAGACCCGTGGCAGATTACAGTAGAATGCATCATTTCCCCCGACTGGATTTCAAGAAAGAGTAATGCATCTTCACGATAATAAAACATCTTTGGTGGAGCGCGTCATTTGGCCAATCACAACCTCAGGATAGACAGGGGGAGGAGACGACAGCGAACTCTGTAAAAAAACAAAAACAAACTCTGCAGCGCGAGAGGGAAGCGGAAGTAACTCCTCCAACGTGTGGGTAAAGTTAATATTTTTATACATGCAGTGTAACCATTGTTTAGTAAAATGGCATGTTGTGTTACAAATAAAACTAAATAAAAATTAACAAAATAACAGTCAATTGCACCCCTAAAGCCACTGTGATAAAGTATCACATTAGCCACAGGAGTGAATTTAAAAACAGGATGATGTCTATATGAACTAGTTAAATGAGGTGTCTCTAAAATATCCTGATTCATGATCAATAATAATTTCAACAATTTTTTAATCTGTCCACAGGACCTGACTTTATTTTGTTAGATGTCTCTAAAATAGTTAGTGAATCATGTTTACATGTAGGTAAACATAGATGTTTAACAACTTGTTAAAATACACAAGAATGCAGGAAATGGCATCTACTTTATTCAAAATTTCTGGCAAAACATCTTCACCAGCATATTTAAGAAATGAGTTTTTACTGTAAGTAAGTTTTATTTATATAGCACATTTCACAGACATGAGAGTCACATAGTGCTTTACAAAAGGAAAAATAAAATCATAAAATCACAGAAGTACTATACAGAAAGGTAAAACATAACTCTAAAATCAATGTACAAAATTAACCAAAAGCCTGTCTGAAGAGATAAGTCTTAAGTTTTTAAATGCATCTGTTGACTCGGAGCAGCGCATTGTTAGCAAAATGTTCTGCTGTATTTGACTTGCTGCTGTTGTTGGTTGTTAATTTTTTGGTTGACACAATCTTTCCTATTTATGTCCTCATTAAATTAGGTTAGTAAATGACTTTTACTTGAAGCATGTTAAAAAATTACAAAATCTTTCGGGGGGGGGGTTGGCGCAACGTTTGTCACCTTTTTCATCCCTTCTGAGTTTGCAGGTATGCATATTATTATGACATTAGGGAGGGTACCGGCACTTATTTTTTTCCACTTAAAGCACTGCGCGCACCGCAGGGTCAGTCCTGGTCCAAAAACAAGTTTGTCCCCAGGCAAGCTGGACAGTCCGGACAGTCTGGACAGCCTAGGACGTCCTCCTCGAGCAGGGATGGGAAGCAGAAGGTAGCCTAACTCCCCAGCTGCCTCTGACACAAACCAGGCATCTTCACCCCAGTGGAAAAAGAAGAGCCGACTGTTGTTCACCACAGACTGCGGTAAAAAGGCCCAGACTGATTGGTCATGTTTGTTCAACGCACAAAACACCTTTTTCCGTGTGTGTAGTAAAGAACAATTATTGTTTCCAAGCAATAAAGACCCAAAAGGTGAAAAGTGTCCTGTTTCACGAACCAGCACAAAAGCACCTCCTTTTTATGAAACCAGGGTCAATAAAGGGGTCACACAGTCGCTCAGCACGGTCTGTCGACTCCCCTATGAGACCGAGAAGAGCACTGGGCGACATGGGGCCACATTATGTGGAACATCCCTGTCGAATAAGCCCAATTCCACCATTGACACAGCACCCACTAGAGGGCGACAAAGGCCCTCAAGTGGAATCAAGCTCCCTGTCACACAGCGAGCACGTGATGCTCAGTCACCCTCCCCTCCTGAGTTCACCTCATATGCCTTCCAGGCTCGCCGCTCACGCGAGAGCGTGGGCAGCTTGCGAACCTTCGCGATGGGTGATGGAAGTTGTAGTTCGGGGATACAACTTGCAGTTCTGCAAACGTCCACAACCCTTTACCGGGGTGGTGACGTCATTGATATGTGCTGCTCGCGCCCAGACGCTGAGAGAAGAAATCAGCTCGCTTTTAAACAAGGGTGCAGTAAAAGTTGTCCCTCCTCAGGACGTGAACAGGGGACTGTACAGCAAGTACTTTGTCGTTCCAAAGAAAGGTGGCGCTCTCAGACCTATTTTGGATCTAAGACGTTTGAACAAGCGACTCAGATCTTTCAAATTCAAAATGTTGACGCTGAGACAGGTGATCCAGTCCGTGCGCCCGGGAGACTGGTTCTGCAGCGTGGATCTGAAAGATGCTTATCTGCACATCAGCATCCGGCCGAGCCACCGGAAGTTCCTACGCTTCGCCTTCGAGGACGTCGCGTACGAGTTCCAGGCTTTACCCTTCGGCCTCAGCACAGCTCCCCGCGTGTTTACAAAATGCCTGGAGGCGGCGCTGTCACCCATGAGGGCTCAGGGGGTCCGAGCGCTGGACTACATCGACGACGTGCTGATTCTGGGGAGCTCCAGAGAACAGGTGAAATTACACACAGAGCGTGTGATCTTACACCTAGAATCTTTGGGTTTTCTGATAAATTCAGAAAAAAGTCAGTTATCCCCATCACAGCAGATTATTTTCCTTGGTCTGGAGTTGAACTCTGTTCTGTACAGAGCGAGGTTGTCAGAAAAAAGAGTCTCAGACCTGCAGCACTGCTTAGCTCTGTTCAGACTGGGCAGTATTGTGACCCTAAAATGCTGCCAGCGTCTTCTGGGCCTCATGGCAGCAGGGCTCGTCGCTTTTCAACTCGGTCTGCTGAAAATGCGTGCTTTCCAGATTTGGGTGAGCAGGCAGCAGCGAGGCCCCGCCACCCTGGTACAAAGGATGTCGGTGGACCCAGCCTGCATGGAGGCTCTGCAGCCATGGAGGGACACCTCCATGATGAGCGAAGGTGTCCAGCTGGGCAGGGTGCTGTCCCGGGTGTTGGTTACGACGGACGCCTCAAAGTCAGGTTGGGGCGGTCTTTGTCAGAATCAACACACACGGGGTGTGTGGTCCCAAACGGAGGCCCAGTTGCACATAAACCAGCTCGAGCTGCTCGCTGTGTTCCTGTCACTAAAACATTTCCACAGGAGGGGTCTGATTTCAGGCCAACATGTTTTAATCAGATCGGACAACACCTGTGTGGTCTCCTATGTCAACAGGGAGGGGGGTACTCACTCCCTACCCCTCCTGAGGCTGACCCAGGAACTGTTAATGTGGTGCAGCTCGCGTCTCCTGTCACTCAGAGCGACGCACGTACCAGGAGAGCTGAACTACGGGGCGGATGCCCTGTCAAGAGGGGTGCCCCTCCACTCAGAGTGGCGCCTGCACCCTCGCATTGTGAACCAGATCTGGGCACAATACGGGAGAGCAGACGTCGATCTGTTCGCAACCAGGGAAAACGCCCACCTTGCTATGTTTCACTCCATACGGGGCGCAAACACATCTCTCGGGTCGGACGCGTTCGCTCACGAGTGGTCGGCGTCAAGGCGCTATTATGCCTTCCCCCCTGTAGCGTTAATTCAGCCAACGCTGGAGCGTGTGCGCAGGAGGGGCCTCTCTCTGATCCTGGTGGCCCCCAGGTGGCCGAAGAAGGCCTGGTTTGCAGAGCTGGTCTCACTGTTAGCAGGAGCACCTTGGCAGCTGCCCGCTCACAGAGACCTTCTATCACAGGCCCACGGGCAAATCTGGCACCCACGACCGAGCCTGTGGCAGTTGTGGGTCTGGCCGCTGAAAGGAACAAACTGATCAGCTTTGGTTTACCCAACAATGTGGTAAATACAATTCAGAACGCACGTGCTGTGTCCACCCAGACGCTTTACGCGCGAAAATGGCGTGTTTTTGAGATCTGGTGCGTGGAAAGGAATATTGTGCCATATTCCTGTAACATAGCACAGCTCCTCACCTTTCTACAGGACCTGCTGGATAAAGGCCGTTCCTTTTCCACCATTAAGGTCTTCTTGGCAGCTGTATCAGCTTGCCACGAGGGGTGGGGCGGCAAGTCTCCCGGCTCCCACCCTCTCGTGACCCAGTTCATGAGGGGGGTTATGAAGGTGAGGCCTCCAAGCAGGGTCCTGGCCCCACAGTGGGACTTAACTCTGGTCCTGGAGGCCCTCTGTGAGCCTCCTTTCGAGCCTCTGCAGAGCGCTAAGATGCTCTGCCAAACGTGTTGGGGACCTACACGCATTGTCAGTTCACCCATTATGCACTCAGTTCGCTCAGGACGGGTCAAAGGTCACTCTGCGACCAAACCCGGCTTATTCACCTAAGGTCCCAACTTTAAACTACAGGAGTTTGGACTTTGAATTGTCAGCTTTTCCTCCCCCTCCTGTTCTGTCCGCAGAACAGAGGCGTCTTAACGCAATCTGCCCTGTGCGGGCTCTGCGTGTTTACATGGAGAGAACTAGCAGCTGGCGAAAATCAAATCAGCTGTTTGTATGCTTCGCTGCTCCTGTCGCAGGCAAAGCACTGTCAAGGCAGCGCCTCTCCCATTGGGTGACAGAGGCCATTTCTAGAGCATACAGCAGCAAAGGTCAACAGGTGCCCAGTGGTGTACACGCTCACTCAACCCGTGGGCTAGCCACTTCCTGGGCTTTGTTTAAGGGAGTGTCATTAGCAGACATCTGCGCTGCTGCTAATTGGTCTTCTCCTAACACGTTTATAAAATACTACAGTTTGGACGTCACAAATCATGACGTCACACAGGCTGTGCTCTCATCAAAGGAGAGCTGAACGTACTACCGCCTATCTGTCCGGGCCTAATGTTGCACAAAGCATGCATTTCCAGGGCGTGATGGTAGGTTCCCATATATTCTGTGTTGCACTGCAGTGACCGACTGAAGGGGAACTGGAGGTTATGCACCATAACCAATGTTCCCCGAGGGAGGGAACAAAGTGCAACACTCTTTTGCCCCTCCAATGCACAAGCTCAGGCGAAGTGCTTGCAGAGGCAGAACGTGAGGCGTCCTCCGTTTTTATTCCAGAGGGGCGTGGCCTCTGGAGACGTAGACGCCTCACTTGCCTTAAAAGGCGTGATTGTAATGCTTCAGGTGAACAGCGCGTGGCGCAATTCCCATATATTCTGTGTTGCACTTTGTTCCCTCCCTCGGGGAACATTGGTTATGGTGCATAACCTCCAGTTTCAACGTCGCTAGTCGGCCGTGTGATCAGCTCTGAGTGTAAACAGAGAGAGTCCCCCGCTCCACCTCCCTCCTGGCTCGAACCGGAAGCGCTGGCGATCCGTGGCGATAAGAGACGAGTCCAGGCTCGAGGGCGACGGAAAATGCGACCTGTACAGTCCAATAATTTTGGACAGATGGGACATAAACTACGGCCGCTAGCGGCCGCTAGTTATAATTAGATTCAATGGAAAAGGCCGCAGGCGGCGTCCAGCGGGGAAACCGGAAGTACGTCACAATCAAAAAACGTTTTTTGAAACAATCATTACTCATAAAATATTTATCCTACACAACTAAAAACATATATGCATGCATTTCGAAATATTTTTATTTTATTATTTCACTTTTATAATAAAAAAAAATTAAATCTTCAAATGCTGAAGAAGAAGAGCTGCAGTTCCAAGGAGGGGCGGCGCCCGTAGCGCCCTCTAGTAGCGGCCGCCTCTGCAGGTCGGGGAAAAGTTGGTCATATTTACGAAACTCGTAAAACAAAGTGTCAGACTGAGCTCTGTCTTTCTCTTTGGCTGTCTCCTTGTGTGGCACATTTCCAAACAAGGCTAAATAGCCTGCTCTGAACACGATGTTGTAGCTGTACATGAACAGGCCATCTTCCTTCCAGGTGTCTTGATCTGGGCTGACATCGTTCAACATCAGGGCCTGCAAATTGCTCATCATGGCTTGTGTCATCACTTCCAGGTCTTCTCCCTTCATATGCTGATGGCTGGATCTCTGAAGAATGTCAAGATCGTCCTCAATGGCCACATACCCAAAAACTCTATAGGCCAGCTGTGTTGCAAACGTGTTGAAGTCCAGCTTTTTTCGACTCTCCTTAACAAAAGCGCCAAAAGACAGTGGGTCGTGAAGGAAAGTGAAGTAATATCCTTCCATCTGCACTGTGAAAATATCACCGTGTTTCTTCTTCATTCTTTCCAGGAACTTGAAAGTATCTCTGCGAAATTCTATCACATGACCCAACCAAGGAATGGGACCCTTGTCGAGAGGGGGTTCTCCTGGTCTCTGCGTTCGGTAAACCCCAAGAAGGTACAGCCCTCCGACCAAAGCTAAAAAAATGCTGAACAGGACCATCAGCAGCAGCTCCATGGTTGATTTGTCTGACAGCCACAGATAAAATGAGATTTAAATCCACTTTTCTCATGTTAAAATTATTTTAGCTCCTCCCTCACAGATCAGACTTCTGATTCAGTCAGTGACCTTAATGGCTTAAATTAAAGCCACAGTCAAATCAACACGGTGTTTATATGTTGCCTGTCTCTCAGGAGATTCACACATCCCTCTGGATACCAAACACGTTCAAACATTGTCACTGCAAAGTGAACAAGTCTGTATATATGTACCATTCAGCTTGTACTTTTATTGTGAGATATTATAGCTGGAGATTACCCAGAGACCAATGATTCACAGATGCAAGACATTGCCCTGTGGATCTTAAATCTGTGCAACCTGATTTAATGCTCAGTTACTTTAATCACCTTCCATGCATGCACAAAAGTTGCTAATAATACTTTGTATTTTAAACTGTCTATTCTTCTTAGCAAACTAGTTATCTGTCTGTACACATTTTGTACATTTCTTCTGATGAATACACTGTAAGTTGAGATTGATGCACTCGCTATTTTTCCTTGAATTTAAATAAACAAAACAGACGCTGAACCAGAGCGACTGACAAGTGATTCCAGAGCCCCATGTCTTTATATCAGTTTTTGTTTCTTGAGCTCTGGTTTTCACTGAATTATTGCAATTTTATATGTAAGTCACTGCATTTATGTGACAGCTCTTTCACCATCACACCAGACAAACTGTTCAGAGCTGCATGATGGAACAGTTGGTTAGCACTGTTTCCTTGTAGCACGAATGTTGCAGGTTAGATTTCCAGCTGGCTGGGGTTATTCTGCGTGGTGTTTACATGTTCTCCCTGTGTATGTGTGAAATTTCTCTGAGTATTCCAGTCTTCTCACCACACATTAGAAACCTTCATGTTAAGTTAAGAGGAAACTCTAAACCGTTGTCTGTATTGGTCATATTCAAAATCTTACTTCTAACCTACAAAGCTCTCAACATCCTAGCTCCATCTTATATTACAGATCTTATTCTTCCATATTTTCCTAACAGAGCACTTCACTCTCTGACTGCAGGCTTACTTGCAATTCCTAGAGTTTCCAAAAGCAAAATAGGAAGAAGATCTTTCAGGTATCAGGCTCCTCTCTTGTTGAACCAACTTCCAGTTTCTGTTCATGAGGCTGACACATTGTCCAGTTTTAAGACTGGGGTTAAGATTTTACTTTTTGATAAATCCTATAGTTAAGGTTGGCTTGTTATGCTGCCATAGGCTTAGACTACTGGAGGACAAATTGACCACATTTCCTTAACTTAATTGTTAAAATTGAATAGTTTTTATTTGATGCTATTTCTGTCTTAACATGTGATTCTTGACCTGCCATTGTGTATCTGTTCCTCCTTCCTATCTTCTCAAACCCAGCCAGTTGAAACAGATGACTGCTTGTCTTTCTGCTAGAGGTTTTTTCCTCATGAAGGAGTTTTTCCTTTCCACTGTCGCCTTCATGCTTGCTCAAGATGAGAGTTCTTTGATTAAGCAAAGCAATCTGCTCCTCAGATAAATAATTTTAACTTATAATTTTTTTATATATATGAATGTTTCAGTGCCCTGAGATGACTTCTGTCGTGACTTGGTGCTATATAAATAAACAGAATTGAACTGAACTGAATTATTATGGACTGGAGATCTGTATATGGTGTATCCTGCCTCTTGCCCAATGACCCTTGGAGAATTCCTCATGACCCTGAACGGAGACAACGGTGTTAGTAAAATAGGTGGATAGATAACTCTGTTTATTAAATGCCAAATATTTTTATTCTAGAATTTAAAACAGTTGTTACAACTAAATTGATAATGTAGATGATGCGTATACATCCGTACACGCATGCGTCTGCTTCAAGTTAAAAACATTTTAAACCTATACTTCTCATTTTTTTAATAAGCTGACATTTAGAAGTGTTGTTTGATGAGTGCATAGTTTAGTTCTGACCAAAATGTGTTATATTATTGTTTAAATATGCAACAAAGTTTAAAACTAATAAAAAATTAGTACCAGCCAGCAATTTTACATTTGAATGAATCTATGCTTCAGTTATGACAGGGGAGGTTATTCTCCCTGAAAAAAAAAAGTACATTATTAAAAAGACTAAATCATGCATGCAACGTATATTTTGTCAGCCGGTGGAATATTAGAGTTTAACTGCAATATCTTTTTATGACTTTTATGTTGCTTTTTGACCATTATGTTATGCAATTTCCACAATGAATTGACACAGAAAAGCACTCATTTGTGACCAGTGAAACTGGGCTGTAAATTTACAGAAAAGCGTGCTCTGAGTTTGTGAAGAATTCACATTTCTCTTTAATTGTGTGCGCAAGACTCAAGCAGAACCGTCATCTGTCTGTGTTGGGCTCTGTCTGCTTTGCCTCATATTTTTCCAGTTTCACACCCACCTCTTTTTGTTCTGTCCCTCATTCTCTTTCTCCCCGTGTTGTCCCTGCCTTCTTTTCAGGCTTTTAACCTACGTTTGTGCAGCCTGCCTCTTTTCTATGACTTCATTCCCTCTCCAGCTAATGCACCTCACTCTTTATTCAATCCCACATCTTTACCAGCCACACAAGTAATAAGATTTGTTGGGAAAAAAGTACATTTGTGGGCTGAAATGCTTGAGACAGCACATGTTACCCAGACAGAGGCCCCATGTGTCTGCAGATGATTTCGCAACTCAAGAGGTCACACAAAGGATAAGGGAATCATGAATATGTATGAAATATAATTTGCTTTCAAACAATGGCTTGCCAGTCTAAATACCTCCGCTGAGTACAGATAAAAGTGCAGAAAGTGACGGTGAAGCCATTCAATGCACCATCTACAACAGGCAAGATGTCAATTGCTCGTATTCTTTCAAAAGATTTAAACTATATCCCTTTAAAGTTTTGCCTGCGTTCTCACAGTCCCAACATAACTGAAAGTCTTTTAGACCAAAAAGGAGCATTGCAAGCAACACAACCCAGGGGTGTCTCCAAATCTAGCCTTTTGTCCAAATAAGAACTGGAAGTCTTTCAGCTCACTACAAAACGTTGTGAAATCTCCCAAAGTGACTGCTGCTCAGTGCTGACATGCAGGTGCCCAAACCTCTGCTTCCCCCCGCCACCTTGAGGACCTTCAGACTTTTGCACACTTCTATGAGCGTTGCTTGTTTCAACTTTTCCTGCCCACAGATGTCATTTTTAAAGAACTCCCCATCTGCAGAGATCTACCCAGGCTGGAGAGGAGAGACAGGAGGGATGCACGATCGAGTGGAGTAGGGGAGAATATAGAAGCAATATTTGAAATTATAATTTAGTTTTCTCCGCTCATGGAGCAGTGTAGAGCCTGGAGCTCAGTGCTGCTTACAGTTTACTATTTGTTATTTTATTCTCTGTCTCTGTCTTATTACAGGGCTCTTGTGATAAATCCTAAATCCTTTCCTAAGCTTCAAACACTCCTTGTGAAACTGCATGTCACGCTGATGTGTGTATGCGTTGGATTGACACAGTGTGTTCATATGGGTTTTACATGCGTGGGGTTCACTTGTTGGTTTAATTCTATGATCCCTGACAAGTTAAAAACTACTTGTTAAGGGTCGTTTTTCAACTAAGAAGAAAAAAGGATGGAAGATGGAGGCAGGCAAAATTAATACATTTAAGATTCAGTCGGCTTTGGCTTTATCATACAGAGTTGGGAAACAAATTTAGCCTCACTTTCCAACTTTTGAACCCTTTTTGGATGTATATCCCACAGAGATATTTCAGATTTATGTTGAGGTGCTGCCCAGGGCGAAGCATTAACTGAAGCACATCTGTCACAGAGTTAGAAATCATGGGCTTTTCTGCAGGAAATGTGAAGAAAATGTCAAAGATGAAACATAGGTAAAGGATGGAAGTAGAAAACGAAAGAAGACGCTGCCATCCCATTATTTTTATCAGAGGTTCACACCCCCTTCCCACACACCATTACGTCCACAGTTACTCTGGTCCCCATGATCTGGACCCGAACACAAAGATTATTGGGCTCTTCTTTAAATTCAAGTGGAGTTGTTGGGGGCACGTAGGGCACATGTTCTCTTTCTGCATCTCTGCAACATGCACACTCCAACTATAGCAGCTCCATTACCTAAATGGTGATTCAGTGGGGTCGGGGTAGCGGTCGGACGAACAGACGACAGCAAAGAGTGCAACAAAGAGAAGTGGTTCCCTTGCACAGTTAAAATGAGGAAACGCAAGGTCGGCACTAACCGATGTATTTCAGGATCCTTTGGTGACTTTCAGAGGGTTTAATGATCCTTTCAGCACTTCAGGTCATCCATGTAAGTGGCTGACTTGTTGTACATGGAGCCAACGTGACCCTTCATCCTCAAACGTTCTGGATGAGGGAATGCTATATGTTCAGTCTGCTGCGGTCTGCAGAGGCTTTCAGCCTAATGATGAAAAGACTGAGAACATCAAGTTCGATCTTATGGCTTCTATTCTCATGTTGATTTTGTTTTTTTATTTTTTAAGTTTTGTTGGCATCTCCTGCATAATGTTTAACTTCTTTCAGTGGTAAATTCTGACATTTACGCATGAATAAAACTGTAAACAACATTTAGCCTACCAAGTGTTTTTTTAATCATTTTGTAAGTGCTTTCAAAATTTGGCACGTCAAACTGCTAAGTGTTAAATGTAGAATTAAAGAATTATACACACAAAAGTAAAGAAATAAACTTTTACCAGAATAAGTAGAAGTTATTGGAAAACTGCTCAGTTGAAAAATTATACGAGATGGCAACAAAAAAGTTCAAGTCATGTCATCTGGACAAGTTTCTTTAAGAGAGAACGGTCACCTGAAAGACTTCTTCAGTCTGAGGCCTGCCAACCCAGATCTGGCTCACAAATAGCACCTTCGTGATGTGTTTCAAGCCAGCCTTCTGTGGAATCCAAAGAAACTAATATTGACAGTCTGTACGTAATTGATTGAGCTTGTCAACCTTCGTACAAGAGATAGCATTTAAATAGTTTAGAAAATACAGCTGCAAGCCGGAAAAGGTGCAAACAGTGAAACAGACCAGTCACTGACAATTTAATCAAATGGGGCAGGGCAGCCGACTCAGGACCCGAAGCCCAAGTCATTGCACACCTTGTGGTGTCTCTGAGCAGGAAACCCCATCCCCAGTTGCTCCCCAGGCTCCTCCAAAGGCCGCGCACTGCTCCTCCTGGTGGTGGATGGGTTCAATGCAGAGTCAATTTCGCCATACAATGACGACAATACATACATCTCATTATTATTATTATTATTATTATTATTATTATTATTATTATTATTATTATTATTATTATTATTATTATTATTACTATTATTGTTAATAATAAACTCATGGATGAAATTAGGTACAATTTCACTAAGTTTTTGGTTGTGTTGACTTGTAACAAATTATTACCGCCAATAAAAAAAGGTATTTTTTCCTGTGCTGCTGTAACTTTTCCATAGGACAGATGGTTTAAAGTGATGAAATACATAACCTCTTTTTGGATTTGTACGGTGGCTTTTGTGCAAATTTTGTAAAGATAAAAAAAAAAGAAAAAAATTAAATAACGGCTCTGCAGTATAACAAGTTCTTTTCCCTTTTTCATAACATGTAATGTAGCAAGACATTACTGGATGTTATAAATTTGGCTTCAACTAATCTTTGACCATTAATAATTTATTGATCCCATTAAATAAACATAAAAAAATTGTGACTAAATAAATGTAATAAATTACTGTCCAAACTTGATTCAGGAGAGATCCAAGCTTTTAAGCTGCAGGCATCTTATCCATACAAATAAAAGTATATAAAACAACTTTTCACAAGATCCAGTAAAATAAAATAAAATAAAAAATATAAATAAAAAAGAACAAGGATAAGGAAGATCTGAGAATAGAGTAAATAAGTCTCTGTCCAGATTTGTATGGAGACAGACAGGTTCTGTAGGTGCTTTGTGATAATCCAAACAAAACCAAAACAGGGACTGAAGCAGGAGCAGCCTTCATTAAAGCAGCACTGAATTAAAGGTTTACTGTCATGAGGGGGTTACACAGTCATACATATGAAACACGATCTGTGTCAGTAAGGAAATGGTCCAAGTCTTAAATATTCAGTTTAAACATCTCATTTGCTTTGTTGTGGGTGGCATGGTGGTGAAGTTGGTAGAGCTGTTGCATCTCAGTTGCTGGATCAAGTCCTGGTAATGGATATCTCTGAGTGGAGTTTGCATGTTCTCTGTGCATGCATAGGTTTTCTCCACAAACATTGGTTTCCTCCAAAAACATGTGTTAGGCTAAATGGTAACTCTAAATTGTCTCCCTGTGTCTCCCAGGTATGTCTCCCTGTGATGGACTTGCCACCTGTCCGTGGTGTCTCCTGCTTCTTGCACTGTGACTACCTGATATGGGCACCAGTGACTCCTGCAACACAGAAAGGAAGAAGTGGATAATGGATGGATGCTTCGTTGTGAAAAACTTTCACTAAAATGACTCCATTGGAACTGTTCAGCATTTCTACTTGGGACTACACAAACATCTAAGAGATATGTTAGAATCCTTAGGTAGATAACTTTTACTACTGTAATTTCTGGACTATAAGCTGCTACTTTTGTCACACGCTTTGAGCACCGCGGCTTATACATCGCAGCTAAATTATGGAATTTTTTTGGGCGGGCTTAATGAGCTTCATGCCACCAAAACATTTAGCTTCGTCACAAACAGGCACTTTCATATCTGCCCAATAGACCCATTTACAGCCTACGTCATCAAGCAGCTGCGCGCGCAGCGTGGCTACAGCAGTATGACGGCTCGTAGTGTATTATCAAGCTACGCTAGCGTGTTATCGGTAAAATGATCGCAAAGCTTACTTTAATAAGTTAACTTTGAGCAATGGCCATCAGCTTCCTGATACGTGTACAGTTACTGAATGGGAGTATGACGTTAGTAAGTGAAGTTAGAAAAGCTACGAGCATACAAATCACTCGATGCGTATGACTACGTTGTTTGTGGACATGTACAGGAAGTGCGTTATAAAGATATGGACGCAGATTTCTGTGTTTTAAAGTCCAAAGTCCTCCCCAGTCAGAGACAAGGTGCAAAGACTACAATGTATGAGGCTTGGGTAATTGTCAACAAAGTGGAGAACTACATTCTCACAGCAAGCTGCACCTGTATGGCAGGGTAAGTTAATTTTGGTTCCTGATATGCATAATTTGCTTCTGTTTTAGGCCACTGAAATTTTAGATTTTACATAATTTTCAGTGTAAAATGTTTTATTAGCATTGCTCAGATAACTTAGTCATTACATATTCCAAAATATTCATCCAGAGGTCACAGTGGCTTGAATTACAAAATCTAATGAAAATCAGAAATGTTTATTTATTTACAATCAAAGTCTGAACTTGGTCAGGAAACATTCAGAACATAATATAACATACATTGGCCTCTACTCCTAATTACAAATTGTTTGAGCCACTAAAACATTTTATTTTTCATCATTATTAAAAGAGAAGTGGCTATAATCATTTTTAACAGTCTGAACTTCACAGGTAAAATAGAACCCAGCTAAGTGCAGTCTGGAGCCCTGCGTTTACATTTTCATCTCACCTTTGAAGATGTGGATGTAATATACCACCCTAACTACATTTGTTTGTTCTTTTAACAGTGCTGACAGATGACGACATCCAAGAACTGCGGGCTGTGGACCCAGTTTGTGCAGTGATGACAAGCTTGGACAATAGTGACACGTACACCGCTTCATCTGACCACAACTATGAGGAGCATCTAGATTTACCTGAGTTTTATTTAGCACATCATCCAGAGACCTCACACCCAATGAACTAAAGGTGAAATGTGAGGAAACATTTGTCCTGCTGAAAACTAAACACACGCCCTATCAGTGTAAAAGATTTTGTGCATAAAGAACTTCGAAATGTCCGATTTTTTTATACTTTATGTTGTGTACCACCGTAGATGTTATAGGTGGTCTGTTATTTACCTTGATCTTTGCAGTCATCCAATAATCTGATGTTTGTTGTTTTAAATAAATCTTATATTAAACATCTTAATTTTTTTGTAGGCTTCTAGCCTGTTTTTGATGTCATATTCAATTATTTGGATTAATTTTGAACCACATTGTACCTGTATATACAATTTTAAAGAAATACACAAGTTGTAATTTAATCAAATCGTTTGTTTATTGTTAGACAGATGACAGTTTATTGATCTACTGCAGTACATAAACATTTAAAAGTTCATTTCAAGTGATGTGGATCAAATAGCAAACTTATATGTAAAAATTTGCAGAAACTTTTTATGTTCAGAACAGTTACTTTTAATGTTCAGAACAGTTACTTTTTATGTTCTGAACAGTTACTTTTTATGCAGCTACAGAGAAATTACTTTTTAGGAACAACACTTTTACAGAGGTTTGTCAGGGCACCACATAACACAACAATGTCATCTAACATATCAACTTGTGACAGTGGAATTACACTTTGTAAAATTTTAAAGTTCTTCCACCGACCAATGACTCGCTCAACATGTATCCTGACACGAGAAAGCTGTCGTGATGAGTCCACCTCATGTGCAGAGAGCTGTTTCTTTCCCTTTGTGAAATGAGGGATGCGAAGGGTTGCACCATAAGCTGCCAGCTCATCTCTGATTAGAAATCCCCTGTCTGCTAATACCTCATCCTTAGACTCCAAAAGTTGTAAGAAACCAGATTCGTTTGTAATCTGTTTATCGGATACCCGCCCACCCCACCCAGGAGACAGAAAACTAATCGCCCCAGCAGGTGTGATGGCAATTAAATATTTGACTGTGTTATTGTGTTTATAATTTGACCATGTTTGAGCCCTGGCTGTCAAATTACTTGGTCTGGCGATAAAAATTTCAGTACAATCTATGATACATCGACATTTTTTAAATTTACGCTTAAAGAATTTGGGCATGTTTTTAAGTATGGCACCTTTTGTTGGCCATTTAATGAGCGGCTTGAGGATCACGGCCATTACAGGTATCCAAGTTCTGCAAATATTTGAAATGGTGGTTTTTGATACATTGAATCTGTATGCCAAGTCAACGTTACTTAGGCCTAACCTTAATTTCATCAGAACAACTAATAAGTGATCCTCAACACTAAGTTTTTGACAGATTTGGTCTACACTGCCAGTTATTTTTTTAAGTACACATTGGAAGATGACAGATGTAAGTCCTGTGAGAAAAATGAGTTGTGTAAAGTTGCACTTAACAGTTGAATAAGAAAACTGAGATCCTTCCAGTTTATGTTTTAACTTTTGATGTTCAGCCTGCAGCGTGTCAAACTCCTGACGCAGGTGGGCATATTCATTCTGAAGTTGACAGTGCCTCAGGTTCAGTTCATCATATTCAGTCCTTCGGACGACATCTTCTTGTGCTGAAAGTTATGAAAAGAAACGTTAAGCAAATGCACCGAAAAGCAGGAAGCAACACTTTATGCTCTGTGACACAGAACGTGCCTGTGCTGTGACTTGTGTCTTCTTTTTTAGCTGATTAATTTTGAACAAAAGTCGGCTGTACACGATTGTGGGGTCAAAACTGCAATTAAAACAATCGGGTTTGAATAACATATGAGCAGAATGTTGGACGACACCCCTAGTATTTTAGAGATTTTAAATCTATCTATAATTAATTAATTAATTAATGAAACAATAAATTTATTGAAATATTTCTTAGATAGGACATAATTGTACCAGGATCATGTTCCAAGTTGGATTGTTGTTGTTGATCTGAAGTGACACTGCCAGGGCTGGGTTGATGTGATGACATGTGCACACCATCATCTCTCCTCTTTTTCCTCTGGTACCTAAAATAAAATTATGTGAAGATGTTGTGAGACACATAGTAAGTAAACATTTACACATCATCTACTTTTACTACAGAGCTGTATTTCAAAGCCTGCACTACACTAAAGTATGCTAAAGACCATGACAACAGAACAGAAAAAAAATAGTAAAGACAGGCCAAAGCTAATTATCCATACCTTTCCATCTTCGCTCGTGCTCCCTGGCTTTTAGTGTACACAAACACAGACGGTACGAAGTCAGGACTTCGATAATCCAACGACATTTCCCCTGAAAATAAAGCACATAGGCATTTGTTTATTAAGAGCTAGCTTATTAGCAACTAGCTTCTAGCCAACTTTCCGACCGAATTTAACACCAATAAACTGCGTGTAGTTTTTAAAAACAATGTTTAATGACAACCAGGGTTTATGGTGAAAGAAAACTAGATGAGTAACCTTACCTGATATAAAATGGGCACCGCATACTCGTGCATTTTTGATAAAGTCCTAGCTTATTAGCAACTAGCTTCTAGCCAACTTTCCGGCCGAATTTAACACCACTAAACTGCGTCTAGTTTTTAAAAACAATGGTTAATGACAACCAGGGTTTATGGTGAAATAAAACTAGATGAGTAACCTTACCTGATATAAAATGGGCACCGCATACTCGTGCGTTTTTGATGATGTCGTCGGTCCAATCCACCCGCTTGATGGCCTGAAGCCACAGCTTCCTTCGGTGGCTTTGAAATGGTCGATTGCCTCGAGGTATGCGGTAGAACTTCAGTCCTTCCTTAGAAGACCTATTTGTACAACCATATACGCAACATCCTGACATTTTGTTGCTGGTGGAGGAAATTAATTAGCTCGATTCACTCCGCAACTTTGTTATGCTTGGAAAAATGCCTGGGTGGGTGGAGTCTTCTGTATCCACGTTGCGCGCGCAGCCGTCCTTGTTTACAAACACTAAATGGGTCTATGTGCATGGGTGCAAGGTTTTTTTTTCTTCTTTTCAGGCTATCTATCTTCTGCCAAATATTGAGAGCCTGTTAGGATTTTGTTTTTGCACCCAAAACCTATGATGTCACTTTCACCACTTTTATTGTCTCAACAGGTCTCCGTTGTATAAGAGTCTTCAAGGCTCAGTGTGACTTATCTGTATAAATAAAGGTTGACTTGTATATCCATCCATCCATTATCTTTACCCGCTTCTTCATTTTTGAGTTGCAGGGGTCACTGGTCTCTAGGCATGTAACGGTTGTAGTGGATGTACCGAACCGTTTCGGTACAGCACGTTCGGTTCGGTCCACCTCCGTACCGTTTCGGTTATTTTTTCACTCATTGAACGTTAATATATGCGCCGCGGAACAAAATTTCCTGGGCACGTTTCAGCACGGAGCTATTATCGCGCAGCACGCGCAGCATTAGCCGTTAGCTTCTCGCTGCGATCTCCTGTTTGTTAACGTTATGGTTTTCTTGTTAAAAGACGAGCACACAAAGCTGTGTGTGTGGACGTTGTTTCACAAGACTGGCTCTGCAGCAGCAACACGTCTAACGTGAACTCGTTTGAAACGACTTCATCCGAATGTGAACGAAGAAAAAACAGCTGTTACAAAGTGCGCTAACAACACAGCTGCATTTAAACAACTTCATCAGGTAATTTAGATCGGTCCAGATCAATAACACAAACTGTATGAGTTTTTAAAGCTCTGAATCTAAGTCTGAATGTTTTTTATGCGCAGTTGATCCTTGCTATGAGACATCCATCACGTCAACACTTAAGTCAAAAAGTTCAGCTCTTTATGAAAAAACTGATTGTCAACAAGTCCTGGAGCTGATTTAAGCCCTGCCCTGATGATGAGTGAGATATTCAACCGTTCAAGAGGTATTGTTCTTTTATTATAATTATTATTTATAATTTATTATTATTTAAAATCATAATCTTATTAACTTATTTTTTTTACCTCTGTGTTTTATTTCCAGTATTTCCAGTTACAGAGGTAGCATCTCCCTTCCACTTCAGGGAAATCACCAGAGATCACCTGCTGCAGCTAAGAAGTGTGTGATGACTGAACTGAACTCTGAACTGTTCCAGGACTGTCCCACCAAGAAGAGGTTGTGAGTACAGTAATGAGGACAAATACAGCCACACTGCTGCTACTGGACAAAAACTTGATTAGTTAGATTGTAAACAGTCTGTTGCTGCTTATTGTTCTGGTTCTGACTGTTATTGTATTTATTAAGATTTTTATTATTTTTAATATAATTTATTTATTGTAGAGTGCTGTTTATTTAAAATATCATCCAAATGGGTCACTTTTATTTATTACTACAATACAATACAAACATATTTTTGGCATATTTTCAAAATAAACATTTTGTAAGTCTTTATTTTGTCTTTTTTTTTTTTACCGAAAATAAACCGAAAATAAACCGAACCGAGCCCTCTTTGTAATTGAACTGAACCGAAATGTGATTTTAGCGTACCGTTACACCCCTACTGGTCTCCATGTCTAGCAATCACTGTGTGAGAGGTGGGGGACATCCTGGACAGGTCTCCAGTCCATCACAGGGACACACGAGACAAACAACCATTCACTCTCTCTCTCACCTAGAGACAATTTAGAGTCACCAATCAGTCTAACATGCATGTTTTTGGTCTGTGGGAGGAAACTAGAGTACCTGGAGAAAACCGTGCACGGATAAAACATGCAAACTCCACCCAGAAAGGCCCCGGGCCAGGATTTGAACCATCAACCTTCTCACTGAGAGGCAACAGCTTTACCACTGTGCTGCTCTAACTTGATACCGGTAATTCAATATTAATGTTAATTTCAAACAACAATCAAAACGTAAAACAGCTAGATGTTATAGAAGGAAAATATATTGTGCTGATGTACATACTAATGATGTAAACTAAACCTGAAGTCAGTCGGTAACTCTGCCTGCTCTGCCTCCCCTCCCATTTGAACTACCTTAACACAAAAAACTTTCTCACACATTACCACACAACACAAAGATTTTAACACTGGACTCTGTGTCATCAAACGGGTTATTCACTAAACTCTCGGTCATGTGCTCATTCAGTTTGCACTACTTCTCATATTTGCACTAATGTTTGTATTACATTACTGCCTATAGTCATACTACTGTTTACATTCACTGTTTACATTTATTAATACGGTTTACATTTATTACTACTGCTTTACATTTATTACTACTGTTTACATTTACACTACTTTTATATCTACACTACTGCTGATACATATACAGCATTCTCTGACTAGCCTTATCTAAGGATGCCAAATGTGCCTTATGTGCCTCACTGCATATGCCACTTTGCCTCTATACCAACATCAACTACCTCATACATATACTGTGTACATTAACTCATATGCTG
>JBBPBX010053026.1:0-10105 GCA_038048925.1 Garcialebias charrua
TTTGTAGACCATAGACACCTATGACCAAGATTTATTTTATTTTTATTATTATATATATCTATTTTTATATATATATACATTTTTTTCATAGTTATTGTTGTATGAGTGTGTACACCCCTTTATTGTTGTTTTTGGGAATTATTATTGTAATGAGAGGCCTGCTTAGGCTACCATAATCTGGAAAATGCATGTGATATATCCTTGGAATGTTATTTTCTATTGAAAATGTTAATAAAAATTAAAGCGTGGGGGGGGGGACTTAAACCCCTAATACGCTTATCGGTGTATGAGTTAGAATACAACACATGCTTTTTATGCATAAACATGAATGAACCCTTTAGTTAGTCTATTTCTGATAGGTACCTAATGAGCATCAGCATTGTCAGAAAACTGCATCACAGCATGGGTGAGGAAACTAGTAAATGCATTTTTATATAGTTTATTGCAAAACTATTGTGTTTTGCATTGTGGACCAAAGCTGCTTCGTGTTCTATTGTGGCATCAGGTTGACCATGTAAAGCTGCAACGAGACAACGACCTCAGGCCAGGTTTGTTTTGTTTTCTTTAATCTTCCATTATTAATTTTGGTGAGCTATAGCACACAACGTACCTTCAGTATCTTCTTAACGGAACGGAGCGTTGTCTCCTGCTGCTTCAAGGTTCTGCAGGTTCTTTTTTTTGTTTGTTTGTTTCAGCAAGTGGTTATTTGAGTTGCCTTTCAATCTGAACAAACCATTCTTCTCTCGTCTCTACAATCAACAAGGCGTTTTGTCTCCTGAGGAACTGCTGCTCAATTGAAGTTTGATTTCTTACATGCCACCATGTGTAAACAAAATTAATGGTTATTTGTACAAATGATAGTAATTCAATAGCTTTACATCTACCCACAAGAAGCCAACAGCTTTTCATTTGTTTTAATGAGCAGTTTTTACTAAAAGTTAGTCAACATGTGTCAGTGTTTGCTTTGTTGTTGCAGAGTAAACTTGAATTATGTTACTTTATTTTTTCACTTGTCTGACAGTTATGCACAATTAGTGAAAATGAACAATCCCAGCCATGATTGCATCACTCTGGAGATTAAATAGAGTTAATGATGGAGCAATTTACCGTTACAGCTGTCAGTTTAAGTCCCCGTTTTGTGTAACGTGCATGACTTTGTTAAAATGCTGTCAGGTAAATGTTCAACATTCGACAACAAATGAGACCCCTGACTAAAAAAAAAACTGTGACTACAGGTGGTCCTCGACTTACGGCAGCCTCGACTTACGGCAATCCGACTTTACGAACGCATCATATTAATAAAAATATAAAATTAAATTAAATTTTTTTTAATGTATTTAAATGTTCTTGATTTCATGTGTACAGCACTTTGTTGCAGCTGTGGTTGTTTTAAATGGCTTTATAAATAAAGTATTATTATTATTATTATTATTATTATTATTATTTTTAAGCCTATTTGCACAGTTTCCGGCAGTTTCCGCTAGTTTTCGGCACTGCCGCCGAGTCCGCCATTTTGCGGTTAGCTTCGGTTAGCTCCGGCTAAGACAGCCAGCTTTGGAGGACTGTGTGTCCGATAAGAGGTTGCCTCATACGGATAAATTGTGTCCTCTTGGGCGGCGGGCTGACTGCGGTTTGCAGGGGTCTGGGCGGCCCTGGTGGATGTGGGCTGTTGGTTCTGCTGTTGGCGGCCCTTGGGGCCATGTCCCTCTTTGGTCTTTGGTTCAATGGCCTGGCAGCCGGAGAGGTGTTTTCTTTGCCTCGCTCCTGGGGTGGACCTTGGCGAACTGGGGAGTATCTAGGGTCAGCGGGGGAGCTGACTCGCTGCGGGAGCATTGTTCCTGCAGATATTTTCTCCCCATCCCTCACCACGCACCTCCGCCCTCCACATCTCAAATTAATACATGTAGGGATTTTGGGACTCGGGTGTGCTGCAACGGTTTTACATCTCTGTTGTTCAGAACCACCTGGGACTCAATTTTATTATACACTTTAGACATTCACTCATAAACATCCTCATAAAATTCACATATAGGAATTGGGGTGAGCACTATGGTTATGGGTGGCGGGATGACATCACTCTCGCCCCCCGTGCCTATGCTCACTCACAATTATGCATTTAGACAATAAGGGCCTGGGTTAGAGTTGGAGTGGAGGGGAAACTGGCATAATGCCAGCCTTTGCTCCTTCTCTTCCCTTTTTAAATGCACTTTACAACAACACACACCAACAGCACATTTGGGGACGGGGGTGTGTATGTCGGGGTCTAGATTTGTTAATTTCAATTTTATTTATTTATGTATTTATTTATTTATTTTTCTCTTACCCCCCTGGTTGCCTGGCGGACATTCTGGGGGTGGGCCGTCGGGGGTTGTCCTGGACTATGGGGGGGTTCGGGGCCTGGGGGTTCGCCGTGGGCGGGGCTGGCATTTCGCTCTCCCTGGGGTTGCTTGGGCTCGGGTGTCCTGTGCTGTCGGCAGGGCGAGGGTTGGGCCGAATCTTGGATGTCGGCTACTCTCCACCCCAGAATGAATGGGCCTACCTCCTGGGTTTGGGTGTGGGCTGCCCCATGTAGGGGGCAGATACATGTCTTGGACCTAGGGGGTATAGAGGGTGCATCAGGATTATGAATGGAACATGTCGTTATTGTTTGTCTTTGTGTGCGTGAGGATGAGGGTGGGTCTGAGTGAGTGTGTCTGTGTATGAATGTCTAATTGTCAGGTTGGGATTTGGATTGCCCCCTCTCCGTCACATCTGAGGCTACTTGGTGTCGCGCTCCTACCGCGTGGCCCCCTGGTGGGTGTCCTTTTGCCTGCGGGCGTGCTGGGGGCCCTTGTTGTCGCTTTCAGGGGTTGGGCGCTTGGGCGTGTGTCGGCTCGGCCTGGTGGCTGCCTGGTGGGGCTCGGGTCCTCTGGTCCTATCGGGTCTGGGCCTGAGGGGTGGGCGTCCCCGGTGCCCGGGCCTCGGTGTCCGGGCCTGGGGCTACGTCAGTGCAGCGGGCTCTTGCAGCGGGCTCCGGCGGGGGCCTGTGGGTTTGTCGCTGTTGGCCTCCCGGGGGTCATTGTGTGTAGTCGCTGGTGGAGCTCGTCCGGTTCTCCCCCTTGGTCAGATCTGGGGAGAGGGTGAGTGGCTCGTCCTGTTCGGGTGGCCCTGGGGACTCTGGGCTCGGGGTCCTTCTTGGGGTCTTGGGCTTTGATCGCCCCTTCGTCTGCCTCGGGCCTTGGGGGGACGGATCTCTGATGCTTCACGGTCGCTACTGAATGTTCTATTGGAGGAACCTTATTCACTTATGCATGTTCACAGCCACACACAAATGGATGCAGGGATGTATATGTAGATATCATATGCGGAACCTTATTCACTTATGCATGCTCACAACCACACACAAATGGATGCAGGGATGTATATGTAGATATCATATGCAGATATGTAGATGGATATGTGATATGAATGTATATGTATATATATTTGTAGGTATGGGTATGTTTATTTATGGAAATCTACTGCAAGGTCATGAATATTATTAGTCTTTATGCATGTGTATTTTGTTGCTGTGTTTTGTCATGTGCTTTGCAGGATTGCGGACGGAGGTTGGGTGTGTTTGCCTTGTGCTCTTTTTGTGGATAATTGTTGTGTTTTGTTGTCTTACTTTCTATCTTTCCTTTCTCTCTTTAAGAAAAAAAAATGCTGTCAGGTAAATGTTCAACATTCGACAACAAATGAGACCCCTGACTAAAAAAAAAAGTGTGACTACAGGTGGTCCTCGACTTACGGCAGCCTCGACTTACGGCAATCCGACTTTACGAACGCATCATATTAATAAAAATATTAAATTAAATTTAAAAAAGATTTATGTATTTAAATGTTCTTGATTTCATGTGTACAGCACTTTGTTGCAGCTGTGGTTGTTTTAAATGGTTTTATAAATAAAGTATTATTATTATTATTATTATTATTACTCTCTGTCCGATTGCTCCTTGGCTCAGTATGTCCGGCCAGTTGTTACAAATCTAGGGGTCAAGCTGGATGCTGGTCTTAGGCTGGAGTCTCAGATTAAAGCAGTTGTAAAATCCAGCTTTTTTCATTTGAGGCAGCTAGCCAAAGTAAAAGCCATCCTTCCTAGACAGCACTTTGAAACAGCAATCCATGCATTTGTGACCACACGGCTGGATTACTGTAATTCACTTTATGTTGGTATTAGTGATCTGTGTACTTCCCAGCTTCAGAGGGTTCAAAATGCAGCTGCACGACTCTTAACAGGTACACGAAAATTTGATCACATTTCCCCTGTTTTGGCATCTTTGCACTGGTTACCGGTGCGTTACAGGATTCATTTTAAAATACTTTTATTTACTTTTAAAGCTCTAAATGGCCATGCCCCTCCATACCTGTCAGAGCTGCTGCATTACTACACACCCTCTCGTTCGCTCAGGTCAGCTGACCAGTTGCTTCTGAGGGTACCGAGGACAAAGCGCAAGCTTAGAGGGGACCGTGCTTTCTCTGTGGTAGCTCCTAAGCTCTGGAATGACCTCCCATTAGACATAAGACAGGCCTCTTCACTTGCTGTTTTTAAGTCTCTTCTTAAAACCCATCTTTTTTCTTTGGCTTTTGGTACAATCTGAGATGTTTTAACTTTGTTTTATTGTTTTATTGTATTCATAATTTATTATTTTAGTACTGTTTTTAGTCCCTTCCATTTTATGATTGTATTGTATTTTGTGATTGTGTGTACAGCACTTTGGTCCTGTTGGGTGCATAAAGTGCTCTATAAATAAAGTTGGTATGGTATGGTATGGTATTATGATGATTTTTAAGCCTATTTGCACAGTTTCCGGCAGTTTCCACCAGTTTTCGGCACTGCCGCCAAGTCCGCCATTTTGCAGTTAGCTTCGGTTAGCTCCGGCTAAGACAGCCGGCTTTGGAGGACTGTGTGTCCGATAAGAGGTTGCCTCATACGGATAAATGAGCTGGAAAGGCTCTGTGAACTCTGTGGACGTCTCAGGCACGGAGCAGCAGCCGCCAATTGCTAACCCTGGACACCGAGCTATTTTTTCGGCAGTGTCCGCCATTTTGCGGTTAGCTTCGGTTAGCTCCGGCCAGCCGGATTCAAACGGATCGTGTCCAATAAGAGCTGGGAGCTGAACGGCGGTTTTGCGGAGGGACGGATGGACGAAGGAAAACGACACTGTGGACCGCGTGAAGCAGCAGACAGTGAGCTGCACTGGAGGAGCAACGAGCTAACATGCAAACGGGCGCAGCTATTGGCGGGGCTAACATCAGCTAACGCGGGGCAGCCTTTTTGGATGGACACCATGGAGAAACGGCTCCCAGTAAGTTATTCACTCTTTTTCCTTTCATGATGGCTCCAAATGTATGGAGTTAACATGCTAACAGTCCTTCCTGTAAACAGTTTGGACCGCGTGGAGCAGCACGAAGCTGCAGAGCTCGGACGTGCAAGAGCTAACATGCTAAAAGACGGAGACAGGCTTGACCAGCTCAAAGTAAGAAATTATATTTTTATTAAGGTTAAAAATGTACTGTATATTTTTTTTTATAATTATGTAAGGTACTGTGTTAAGATCGGTGAAGTGCTTGGTAACTACATTACCATACATGTACGTGTATAAGTGGCGGCTGGTGTGTGTTTTCCGACTTACGGCAATTTTGTGTTACGAACAGGGCGTAGGAATGGAACTCGTTCGTAACCCGGGGACCACCTGTATATTATTCCTCTAACACACACGCACACATTAAACAAAATGGGAAAGATTCATCCCCAACCCCGTTTTCCTGCTATTGTCTGTTTTTTTTTCCCCAACACAATCAGCTCTGCAAAGAAATATTGCTTTTCTGATTTTTCACATAGTGTGACCTTACTCTGAAACCTTCACCCACACTAAACAAGAAATGGTGCGCGCACACACACCTTTCACTGGGATGAACAGACATCTCCCCTCAGACACACTGATTGTTCACAATGAGCTTTCATTGGTGAAAACAAGACAAAAATCAGGGACCGGTGTGCTATGGTGATTTAATAAAATAAATGAAAGGCTTAGCATCGTTTCAAGGAATGCTTATCACCCACTGCCTTTCAGACCAGAGTTTCAACTGAAGATCTAACGAGGATGAGAAATGGCGGGGTTGTAGCTGTTTCGGTCAAATCTTAAAAACATTGTGAATTGTATAATTGTAGATGTACACACAATGATTACTTTCTGAGAGTTTTTAATTCACATTTGTTCAATGATTTATGACATATTGTGCTAACATATAAATGCACATGCAGCAACACGTGCAGGAAAAAACAAAACGTATCGCTCCACCTTCCTTCCCCGTTGGCAGCTCGCGATAATAACACACACATGCTGTAAATATCATCATGTGGCCTCTTGAGTCTTCTGTTTTTAAATGAGGCAGGTCCACAGAGGCCTAAAATTGTTTTAGACATAATTTTTTGATACAGTTTTGATAATAAAAATTGATCCAATGACTGTAAGTGCCGCTGATAGAAGCCACTCTCACTGAATGTGTGTGATTTTCTGCGGACTGAAGGGTCATTACTGACACTTAGGCTGCACTCACCTTTGGTTTTAGCTCTGATTCAGAAAAATTCACCATCAGACTCAGAAACATCAGCCTTAGTTCTGACTTTTTCTTCTAGTTCAGCGGGGGGGAAAACTGAAAAACAAAAAACAAAAACATATTTACAATCATTCCCATTAAGCTAATTTAGTTGTCATCACTTGAAGGCTGGTGGTTTGTGTGTGCGCTTTGTCTTAAAATATCTCGTGAACTACAGAACAGATTTAAATGAAACACATGAAGTAATAATTTAGTTTACATCTACAATTGAAATACTTTTGGAGTCAACTCAAAGTAAGATGGCTATCCCTGTAAACTGAACGCTGGGCACAAAAATGACTGATTCAATACGTTTTACAGATATTGACTTAAAACTTGGGGGTATAATTCCCGGCACATACTCTGAACACAACATACTGTGTGATATGTGTGATAAATATTTTGCTAGTTTTTGATACTTTATTTAATAAAAATTTTAAAAAAAATCTGTATTTCTCTCTTATGTTTTTCAATTGTTTATTGTTTAAGGAAATTCTACCATTGCTGTTCATCATTCTTTAGTTTGTAGCAGGTCACTCTTGTAAATGAGTCCACGAGGCTCAATGAGATTTACCTGACTAAATAAAGGTTGAATGAATGATATTATTACTTAAGATATGGGCAATAGCAACTGGCATCAACTCATTGTCTGTTAGACTGTTTTAAAAACCAATTAACGCATCTTGGCGAAACTTTAAGAAGTTACTGGATGCGCATCTACAAATGATTAACTCAATTGAAGATTGCCGCCTTAAGATATTGAGCTAAAATTTGGTGTTGTAGTAGCTAAGCATATTCCAACAAGTTTAAGTCAAGACCTCTGGACAGTTTCTTTTTGTTAAAACGGTTCGTCTTTCATCCAAAAGACTTCTCCAGTACGAGGATCTACTGCAAACTCAGTTTTGACAAAGTCTTTTGAATGAAAGACGAAAACTTTCAACACAAAACCATCCATAGGACCCGACTTAAATTTGTTGGATTTATTACCTGGATTATTAAGCATGAACTTTGATGTTTTGAACCACTTTGGCCAAGACTATATCAAACAAGTCGACGGAGGAGAGGGTGGACTCCAGAAACGAAATGGTAAGGTGCTATTTATAAGACCCGAGTTTGTTGCGACTCCTCGGACTGATGAAGAAGTCTTCTGCTGGATGAAAAACAAAACGTTTCAACAAAAACAAACTGTCCAGAGGACCTGACTTGGCTAAGCGTATTGATCAACACACACCTCAAGTGTTACACCTTGCTCAATAATGCTGGTCTGAACTGCTGGAGTCAACCCCGTTTGTCAGTAAGCAAAATATCTCACTGCATTGAATTTAAAGGGGACCTCAGATGTATTTTTTAAATTTTTATGGTATTTCTGTGGGATATCCAGACCCTATTCCTTCAATTTAATGCACAAAATAATTATTAGATAATCAATTATACCCTTTTTAATTCTGCCATTTTTAACTTTCGTTTTGAACGACCGGTTTCTTGAAGTCCACGCCCTTCAACGATCTGTTCACGCCCTCTGTAACAGCCAGTATCTGTAATGTGTTGTTGTTTTAAAATTAGCTCTTTTTTTATTACTCATTTGACTTACTGTTAGTGTTAGCTTAAGATAACTTACCGAAACCCGTCTGAGCGCGCCGCAGTTTGCTGCTCCTTTTAGCATTAGACCACCCGAATCCGAAGCTAATGTTAGCTTGTTCCTCTTCCGGTTTTCGCCAGCTCCGCTCGTTGCACGCGATGAGATTTTGGGAGTTATCGCTGTTCCAGTGAAGACAACACAAAGTTCACCAAGTGTCTCCCGTAAATTAATCTGTAAGGAGAAGGTCCTCTTGCTGCGAGCCTGCTGCGAGGCTGCTGCAAGGCTGTACAGTTGAAGCTCCGCTCCATCGCGCCGGAAGAGGGTCCCGTCGAACCCGGTCCTTCCGCCTGTGGTCCGCTCGTTTAATTTTTGCCGGCTGCGCGTTGGCAGCGATCGCAAATACACTAAAAATTGAACTAAAACATAAAAATAACAATTATACTTTATTTATAAAGCCATTTAAAAAAACACAGCTGCAACAAAGTGCTGTACACATGAAATTAAGAACATATAAACAAAAGATGAGATGAAATCATGAAAAACAACAGTCATGTGTTTAATACAGAAGTGGGTTGAGCCTAACCAGGGGTTGCTAGGTGAGGGGCTGGACTCAGGTTTGATCTGATTGGCTGGCGGCTTGTGACGTCAATAAATGCAGGAAGTGTGAATCCTGGTGTATTTATCAAAAATAAATAAATCTACTTAGAGTAAATAAACCACTGGGTGCATTTTTTTGGCACAAGGACTGTTTTTTTATGAAGTAAATACCCAAAGTTTAGTAAAAAAACATTAAAAAGTGAATTTTGCATGTGTGGTCCCCTTTAACATGGAATAGCATTTGGTGTGGTAGTAGCTGATAGTCATTTGCAACAATCTCCAAGAGCTACCAGATCATGCAATATGAATTAGATTTTGCATAATGGTATGTTCAGGCGGTGTAATGGCTCAGTTGGTAGAGCTGTTGCCTCTCAGCGAGAAGGTCACCAAATCCAATCCCGGTCTGGGCCTTTCTGGGTGGAGTTTGCATGTTCTCTCCATGGACTCCGGTTTCCTCCCACTAGGCTGATTGGTAACTCTAAATTGTCTCTGATGGACTGGAGACCTGTCCAGGGTGTCCCCCGCCTCTTGTACAGTGACTGCTGGGTATGAGCACCAGTCTCTAAAAAGGAGGAAGCGGGTAAAAGAGGATGGATGGAATTTAAAAGTTTGCCCAGAATAGCAGTAAAACCATTATTTCTGAACAATAAACTGTTATGAAAGGTGACGGGCGACATGCATTCCTTCAAGTACAGGTAGTCCTTGACTTACGACGGTCTCGAGTTACGACGTTTTGCGGTTATGACGAATTTACCATTAAAAAAAAATATATATATATATATTTTGAAATTTTATTTTGAAAAGCCGAGTTACGCAGTTTCTGGTTTTACGTTGTAAACATAGCGGCGGAGAAATACTGCACTGTACTCTCTAAAAAAAAAAGCTAAGTCCGGTCCTCTGGACATTCAAAAAACAAAACAAAACTTGTTGGAGCAAGCTGGACCGGCAGAAACAGGCAGCAGCTGTGGAAAAGTAGCCGTTTTATGGATGGCGGTTTTACGGCGTAAAAACAATAGAGAATACGGAGGATGGACGGAGGAAAACGGCTTCACCAACATCCCAGTAGGAAATTAACTATTTTTTCCCTTCATTATGGTATGTGTGTTTTGATATTTATGTAGGGTACTGTGTTAGGATAGGCTAAGTGCTTGGTAATACAGTACTGTATGTATATAGTGCAGTACTGTATTTATGTATATGGTGCAGTATGCAGTGCTTTAAGTGGGCAGGAACGCACAGGAACGCAGTTCCACAACTTCTAAAATTTAACCCTGACAGTACCGGGACTTTTTTGAGTACGGTGCGTTG
>JBBPBX010053026.1:10819-23986 GCA_038048925.1 Garcialebias charrua
CTCACAGAACAACTGGCTGCAAGGTATGTTGTAAAGTCGGCTCATTTTTATGTTGTTTTTCATGTCACTTTAGCACCATGAGCCTTGAAGTTAATAAAAGTGCCTCTAACTTTTTGAATTTGGCACTTGTGGAATTAATTTAGAACTGGCTTTGTTCTTTGTAAATTTACATTAAAAATACTGATCTTTAACTCGGTAGACAGATCTAGATAAAAATACTATGTTTCTGTCCCATATTACTGTATTATGACATTAGGGAGAGTACCGGCACTTATTTTTTTCCACTTAAAGCAGTGGCAGTATATGTATGTATGTTCCGACTTAAGTCGAAATTTGGTTTACGACGACGCGTAGGAACGGATCTCTGTCGTAAGTCGAGGACTACCTGTAATAGTTCAAACATGGCTCTGTTGTTAGTACAAAGTACCAGGAAGGCGTTCTCTTGTAATATTCATTACTTGATAAAAACGTAACGGCACTTAGCTCACCTGTGCTACCTATTTAGACCACAGTGTCAACCAGAAGTGAATTCCCATAACGCTTATCTTGCTTCACATTATACGTAATGATTAAAGGGGGAGGAGGGGGGACCCTGCAGGATGTGCAGCAGACGCTGATAAACATGATGAATTCACTAAAACAGCTCAGCAGCTCAGCTGTTGAGTGTATTTCGAGGCTGTCAAGAGGTTTATGTTCAGTCCCATTACTCTGAGTTCACTCTTTGTGATCTGACCTTCAGTTCCTCCGCCGTGAGCCGGGTATCTGGAGTAAAAAAAAGTGACATCTAGCTGGTGCTCGCTGACAGCAGATGAGGAGGAGGTTCAGATGTGTGCATAAGAAGAAGATATTAAATCTTGGGAACCCAGAGTGTGATCGACAGTTGCTCAGTTTCCTGTTATTCTTCATAGCTTATCTCCTTCCCTTGTTGTGTAGGTTGTTTTTTTTGTCTCTCACTCTGTCATCTGACAGTTAACTACACAACGGGATGCTCTTAAATGAGGGGTTTCCATTAAATTTCCCATTTTACAGGCCAATGCTCCATTTATGTGAAACATATAGTGAGTTGATGCAAGAAGTCAAGCATGGACACCACTTGTTCTTCCAGATTCAGACCCAAAGAGGTTGTTTCTTGTACTTTTGTTTTTAGAAAATTAAATAAAAAAGAAAATAAATATTTATATATATATTTATATATATAATCTTGATTTGTGTTTTATTTCAAGGTTTTCTGTTGTTTTCAGAACAAACAACTTCTTTTGAGAAATTTAGCATTGCTAATTGGAATTCTGTGGGAATTACAGCTGTTGATTTATACACAACATCTGTTCACAGAGAGCAATGTTGTAGAGCCTTAAATCTCTGAAATCTTTAATTTTCCCAAAACTCACTGCCGAGATCTGTCAGTATGAACGTGTCTCAAAACGAACAACCGAAATCAGATAAATTAAAGGGTCTAGCTGTCCTTAAAAGAATGTACATCACCCACTGCTTTTCATATTGTTAATAAAAACACAATATACTGAAAAGACACAAGAAGGTTGTGTGTTTTCACCTTTTCTTTAACTTGTTCTAAACACGAAGAGGAAAAAGAAGAAAAAAAATCAGTCCCGTCTCTACCATCAAACAGTCTGTGTGTGTTGCATCATAGATTTCTTCCTCATTTTTAATATTTCCTCATCAGTGAAGAAGAACAGCAAAGAAATATCAGTCTGGATGGTATAAAAAAGGCATGCATGTTATGTCAACTTTGCAAAGAGACAAAAGTAAATTCATGCTTTGATTAAATCAAGCCATTTTAGTTACTGAACACCTCTGCAAAACGTAGTATGGCAACCCACTACAACACATTAACCGTGTCATTTAGAATATAAAATGTTTGGCGTGATTTACTATTTCACTTATATTGAGACCAGCAGTAGGGATGATTTGTAGCTTTGGTCAAAACTTCTCAAATCTGCAGCGTTTTAAAAAAGAAAACCCCAAAAAAGGCCAATAAGGTGAAAAAATGGTAAAGCTAGATGTGTAATAAAGTGAGAGAACAGGGGTGAGTCTGAATGTGTGTGTGCAGATGACAAATCCACAGAGAACAAAAAAAAAATTAGTCCAGAGCTGAAGGTCCAGTGGGAAATCATACGACTTGGCTGTTGACCATTTCTTTTGCTATCAAGGACAAAATGTCACTTCGGACAGGGTGAGTAAAATGCTTCCTCTGTTGCTCATTGTTTACTGCAAATAGCAAATGGGATTGTGTTGACAATGCAGATAATGATTAAAAAAAAAGGTTGCACTCCTTAAAAAGGAATCCATACTGTCATTTACACTACGATCTCTGTAGCACGTGTGTGTTGTGGACGGCTCTCAGCTACAAATATGCAAATATTTAGCTTAGCATCTGTAAAAAAAAAAATTACAGAATTGTAGAAACTTTTGGGTTTAATGTGGCTGCCTGTGTGATTCAGGTTGACTCCAAAAGCTCTCGATGTACGATTAATGATTACTTGAGTTTCATTAAAATCTGTCCATTGATTCATGAGAGATATTTTGCCAGCAGTTGACTGAGTACAGACAAATACCATATTAGCAGAGGACCCTAGTCATTATCTGTCTGCAAATAGTTCTACTTTGTTTTGATTTTAAAGCCTTGGTATTCAAATGTGCATATTTTGATATTACATTTTATTTGATAACCACCTAATGGTTTCCATTTCTCATTTCCACCTTGTAAATGAGTCCCCGTGACTCAACGAGGCTAGCCTGTATAAATAAAGGTTGAATGAATGAATGAAAAAATGGAGTTATATTGAAGACAACATGCTGGAGACAGTTCCCATCTGCCTGGATACTGCCACCATCATCCCAGCCCCAAAGAGCTCTACAGTGATTGGTCTGAAGGACTTTCGGCCAGTGGCCTTCACCCCGATAGTCGCCAAATGCTTCGAAAAACTGGTCATGACCCACATCAAAACAATCAACATTAACGAGGACCCTTCTCAGTATGCATACCGCGAGAACCACTCAGAGGATGCCATCTCCTCTGTGGTCCACACTGAAAGACTTACGTCCGTATGCTCTTTGTGAACTTCACATCTGCCTTCAACACCATGATCCCCCAAACCCTGATGGACAAACTATTCACACTAGGACTAAGCCCCTCCATTTGTAACTGGGTCCTAGACTTCTTAACAAACAGACCACAGTCAGTGAGGATCCACAACTTCTCCTCCTCCACCATAACCCTCAGCACTGGCTCTCCTCAAGGATGTGTGTTGAGCCCTCTCCTGTTCACTCTGCTCACATATGATTGTGCAGCTACCCATCCAGGCTGTCATATTGTAAAGTTTGCAGATGATACAGCTGTGGTGGGATGCATCACAAACAATGATGAGTCCAGCTACAGGCAGGAGGTGGAACACCTGGAGAGCTGGTGCAAAGAGAATAATCTTCACATGAATGTGAAGAAGACAAAGGAGATGATTGTGGACTTCAGAAGGAACAAACACACCTATATCCCCCCTGAACATAAGAGGATCTGTGGTAGAAGTGGTCTCCAGCTACAAGTACTTGGTCGTACACATGAATGATAACCTCAGCTGGAGCAACACCACCACCAGCCTGATCAAGAAAGGTCATCAGGGACTCTACTTCCTCAGACGGCTGAGACGAGCTGGTCTGGGAAGCTCAGTCCTCACCTCCTTCTACAGGTGTGCAGTGGAGAGCATACTGTGCTCCAGCATCAACGTGTGGCATGGAGGCTGCACAGCTGCAGAAAGAAAAGCTCTTCAGAGAGTGGTGAAGGCTGCACAGAAGTCTGTTGGAGTCAGTCTCCCCACCATCACAGACATCTACACCTCCAGATGCAGGAAGAGAGCCACCTGCATCATGAAGGACCCCACTCATCCAGCACACACTTTTTGCCCCACTCCCCTCAAGGAGGTTGAGGAGCATTAAGTGCAGAAGACTGAGAAACAGCTTCTACCCTGAGGCTGTTAGACTCATGATAATAACAGAATAATCACTGTGAAATATCACATAATGTTGCTGCTGATCTGTTTCATGTTGCTGCTGATCTGTTTCATGTTGCTGCTGATCTGTTTCATGTTGCTGCTGATCTGTTTCATGTTGCTGCTGATCTGTTTCATGTTGCTGCTGATCTGTTTCATGTTGCTGCTGATCTGTTTCACGTTGCTGCTGATCTGTTTCACGTTGCTGCTGATCTGTTTCATGTTGCTGCTGATCTGTTTCATGTTGCTGCTGATCTGTTTCACGTTGCTGCTGATCTGTTTCACGTTGCTGCTGATCTGTTTCACGTTGCTGCTGATCTGTTTCACGTTGCTGCTGATCTGTTTCATGTTGCTGCTGATCTGTTTCACGTTGCTGCTGATCTGTTTCATGTTGCTGCTGATCTGTTTCATGTTGCTGCTGATCTGTTTCATGTTGCTGCTGATCTGTTTCACGTTGCTGCTGATCTGTTTCATGTTGCTGCTGATCTGTTTCACGTTGCTGCTGATCTGTTTCACGTTGCTGCTGATCTGTTTCACGTTGCTGCTGATCTGTTTCACGTTGCTGCTGATCTGTTTCACGTTGCTGCTGATCTGTTTCACGTTGCTGCTGATCTGTTTCATGTTGCTGCTGATCTGTTTCATGTTGCTGCTGATCTGTTTCATGTTGCTGCTGATCTGTTTCATGTTGCTGCTGATCTGTTTCATGTTGCTGCTGATCTGTTTCATGTTGCTGCTGATCTGTTTCATGTTGCTGCTGATCTGTTTCATGTTGCTGCTGATCTGTTTCATGTTGCTGCTGATCTGTTTCATGTTGCTGCTGATCTGTTTCACGTTGCTGCTGATCTGTTTCACGTTGCTGCTGATCTGTTTCACGTTGCTGCTGATCTGTTTCACGTTGCTGCTGATCTGTTTCATGTTGCTGCTGATCTGTTTCATGTTGCTGCTGATCTGTTTCATGTTGCTGCTGATCTGTTTCATGTTGCTGCTGATCTGTTTCATGTTGCTGCTGATCTGTTTCATGTTGCTGCTGATCTGTTTCATGTTGCTGCTGATCTGTTTCATGTTGCTGCTGATCTGTTTCATGTTGCTGCTGATGCTGCTGATCTGTTTCATGTTGCTGCTGATCTGTTTCATGTTGCTGCTGATCTGTTTCATGTTGCTGCTGATCTGTTTCATGTTGCTGCTGATCTGTTTCATGTTGCTGCTGATCTGTTTCATGTTGCTGCTGATCTGTTTCATGTTGCTGCTGATCTGTTTCACGTTGCTGCTGATCTGTTTCATGTTGCTGCTGATCTGTTTCACGTTGCTGCTGATCTGTTTCACGTTGCTGCTGATCTGTTTCATGTTGCTGCTGATCTGTTTCACGTTGCTGCTGATCTGTTTCATGTTGCTGCTGATCTGTTTCATGTTGCTGCTGATCTGTTTCATGTTGCTGTGTTCATTTGTGCTCTCTGCTCATACAGACTCATGTTCGTGCTGCTGTTTGAATTGATGTTTTTTATGCTATTAGTGTATTTTTAGTTGATGTTTTTCTTAGTTCATATCTTAGATGTTATTACCGTTTTTCTTTTACTTTTTATTGTTGGATGTAACTGGGACCCTTTGTACATAATCTTGTTCATCACATGTTCCAAATGTGGTGCGAAAGACAAAGAATCTCTGACTCTGATATTTAAGTATATGTTAACATATTTGGCATGTTAGTATAAGAAGTGGTGACGCAGTGGATAGAGAAAGTGGGCCTGTGATCGGAAGATCGCTAGTTCAACTCCCGGTAACGACAAAAATCAAAAATATGAGTAGGATTGGTGAAGCACCCACACCAGTCTCTACCCTCATTTGCCCCACTCTATAGGCCCTTGAGCAAGGCCCTTAACTCCCACCATGACACGTTCCTCAGGTTTTAGACTCGTTTGCAGGCAGGCGAGCTAAGAAGGAGTTTAAATAAAAATAACTGATTTAAAACAACAAAACAAAAAGCTGACGAGGCAGCAAAAACTTACTCAAACACAGGGTGAGCATAAACTGAGCAAAACCAAACGTCAGGCAGGCAGGAACAGGACAACAGGTTACATGCTGAGATAGATCATGAGACAAGAACAGAAGAGGACTGAGTCATCTGTGCAAAAACAGAACAGTGACTGGAGAGGAGAGGTTTAAATAAGACAGGTGAGTACAGTAATGAGAGCACCTGGGATGGTTGCAGATTAGAGACAGGTGTGAGAGGTTAGAGACTGGAGAGGCAGGCTGAGGAAGTGGAGAGTGACAGAAAACACACTTTTTTCCCCAAATCTTTATTTATGACTTTACTTCAAATACAACAATTTAAATTATACACACAAGAACATTGAAGGTATCGAAAAAAGGAAGCAAACAATAAAATAAAACAAAAATACAGAAATAAATAAATGCGAGTTACAAGAGTTAAGTTGTATTCATTACAGATATTTCTTGTTTTTATAGCCTTTTTATTATTTGAGTCTGAGATTGAGTCAAGATACAGTTTTACATCCATTACAAAGAGATCAAAAAAGGGTTTTCTATGCATTATTTTACTTTTATGGATGTGAAACTTAGCAAGAAACAAGATCAAATTTATCATAAATATGTGAGAGGAGTCTTTCGTCTTGAAATCTAAGATGCCAAACAGAACATTTTCAAAATACAGAAGGAAACCTGGTTGGATATTATTGGATATCAGAGCAACAATGTCCTTCCAAAACTTTAGTATGTACACTTCCAAAAAAGATGAACAGATGTTTCTGGATAAAGCTTAAAAGAACAGGACATATCAATATCAGCTTTGTATTTCTGAAGAAAGTGTTTGGTTGGATAAAATTTATGTGACAGAAAACCCACAGTCAAAAACAACAGGAACAGAATGACAGCAAGGAGCAGAATGAAAAGTACAATAAGCAGAAAAGGAAACAAATTCAAAGAAAACAGACACAGGGACAGGCCTGTCACACCATCTGCTCCCCCGGGAACCCTAGATAGCAGCTCTCTGCTCCACACAGAGGGCTGTGGTAGCTCTGTGGTCTGTGGTTGCGTCAGGAAGGGCATCCGGCATAAAAATAATTGCCACGTCTTCGTGTGACTTAGTTTGTTGTGGTGACCCCCGATGAAGGGAGAAACTGAAAAAAGAAGAATAAGTATAATACTTTAGTAGTAATACTCACTTTTTAGACAAATGTCAAATCCTCATGAAACCTAACGATCTGGACTTATGTTGTCTTGATTTTTAAAGACTTCATGAAAAAGAAAAATTGTTGAAATATGGAGACCTTTGTGGGATAAAATTTAATGAACACTGCACCAAATTTCAAATGCTGTTTAAGATTCATTCTAAGCTTGAGTTTATGCTATTGTAGTGGAACAGGCCCTCATGCTTGACCTTCAATTACACCTTTTCACATCTCGCTGAAACTCTTAGTGTTACACTTGTCTTGAAGCTCTCAAGGAGACAAGTGGACACTATTTTATTACATTTATTTTGAATTAAGAGGCACAAATCAGAAGAGACTTTCTTTAATTTGTGTTAATTCAGAATTAATCAACACAATAACTTCAATATACAGTACTGTCTTGATCATGGTTTATGCTGTACCTTTGCTGGTCACTTCTTCATCTGATGAATCAAAGCATCACCTGTTATGCATATGAACAGTATATTCTTAATATGTGTATGATCTTACTAAGCTGGTATATTTTAAATGTGCCAAAGTTAAAAGAACAACTCAGAATGATCTGTTAGTATTTGTTTTAAATTGTTAAAGAGACGCTATGATCACGTCGTAGACTAAACTTGTCATTCTGTCTCCTTTCTCTGAAAACAAATCCATCTACTCTCCAAAACAGATTCTCTGTTTGTTCACCCCTGCAAGTCTCCTATCCAAGTGACCTTCATTGCACTCTAACTCTCTTCCTCGGTTCGTCTGAACCGTTTGGGGACGAACAAGTCACTGATCTCAGATCCTTCCTAAAAGTTCTAAGCTTTGCTGGAACATTTGAGTTCCTGTGAGGAAGTGGAGATGTGAACTTTCTCTTTGAAACTGTGGACGTCCGACCATGAGTCAAGGGTCCGCGTCTTCAGCAAGGTTCAAACAGCATCGTCAGCTGTGAACCATTCGAGTATCACAGTTCCAAGCTGTGAACTCTTTCTGGAAGTTGTTATCTTGAAAACCAAACCGGAGCTGAGGGCATTACTCTGTGAGGCAGAAGCAGACCTCACGAGACCGTGGCAAGATGGACGCGTGTCGCCTGTAAAACGCTGCAGGACGTGCACGTATGGCTTGACTAATTTACTGGAGTCAAGACAAGAAAATCTTCACAAAGGTAAACGTCGTTGTTCATCATGGTACGGACGTCCAGCCAAACCCGACCAGAGGATGTGATGTCTGGTTAAAATATCTCAAGATAAGACTTCAACCATTTCCCTTCAACCTCCATTTTCTTCCTCCTAAACATTCTCCTTATTTTATTTCTAAAAGTAAAACTGTAAGTTTGTGCCGCAGAAACAAGGTAATAAGACCTAGTACTTGTGTTCTGTTGTCTCTAAGTTTTAATCTGTGAAAGTTAGTTATAGGAACCCTGATCGATCAGTCTATGTAAATATGTTGTGATTGTAATTTGATGATTTGTTATTAAATGATTCTACCTTTGGTAGGTCAAACATAATAACGTTTTCTGTCAAGTTACATTTCATCACTGAGTTATAGAATTATTGATATTAATCTGAAAAAGATGAGAACCCGTGAAATTACTAATCTGACCTCACGAGTGTTGGATAAGTAATTAATTAATTAGAAGTGTGTCAGTTAACACTGGCCTCATTTCTTACACTATGAACTAATAAATGTTTTAGTTTTTGAAGGTACGATGCAAAACCGGCATCTTGGCTGACGTGTGCATCCCATGTCTGTTGTTTACATAAAACTACCTAAGTATTGTGTTTTTCATTGATTCCGAGGGATACTTGCTTCTTAAGTTTTAGTATGATGTAACCAGAAAGTTACTCTTTCACCATGTTTTTGCCTGGAAGGTTGCTAATGTCGGTCGGCATGGTGGCACAGTTGGTAGAGCTACCGCCTCTTAGCAAGAAGGTCGCTGAATTGAATCCCCGCTGGGGGGTTTGCTTTCTGGGTGGAGTTTGCATGTTCTCTTTGTGCATGCGTGGGTGTTCTCCGGGTACTCCGGTTTCTTCCCACAGACCAAAAAACATGCATGTTAGACTGACTGGTAACTCTAATAAATCGTCTCTAGGTGTGAGTGAGAGAATGAATGGTTGTTTGTCTCGTTTGTCTCTATGTGTCCCTGTGATGGACTGGAGACCTGTCCAGGGTGTCCCCGCCTCTCACACACTGATAGCTGGATATTGGCACCAGTGACCACAGTGACCCAAAAAGATGATGGATGGATGGATGCTACTGTCTTTTCATGCAGTTCATGAGTGATGAAAATGTTGGTCTACTTCAACAAGCTTAAAAGGATGTCGGCGCTCAGAGCACTCAAAGGTAAATGGCAATAAAAATATTTTTTCTCTAAACACTGACTGACTTTCAGGACGATCTGAGATTGAGAACATGGTTTTTGAGACCCAGAACATGACGATGCTTAATGCCCGTCATGGCAGATGCAAAACAGTGAATGACGTTTCTTTTTGATCCCCCGTTAACCTGTTTTTTTTTTATCTACCGTATTTTTCGAGCTATATGGCGCACTTAAAATACTTTAATTTTCTCAAAAAAATCAACAGTGAGCCTCATAATCCGGTGCACCTTATGTATTAATTCTGGTTGTGTTTACTGACCTCGAACTGATTTTATGTGGTACACGGTAGTGCATTAACAGAATAACCGAGTTTTCGACAGGTCGAGTGCTTTGACTTCTATCGAGGCTTTTTTGTCCAACTCGGGTACCCGTAGTGACGTCATCACGTGATAAAAACAGAGCGCGCGGTAGCTTTTAGCTTTTAGTAGACGCTACAAAATGGATTCCTTTGTGCGCACGGATCTATGAAGCTGGTCCAGTCTTGTCAAAAAGGTAAAACAGTTTATAATTTTATAAATTGCGCCACTCATTGAAACATCCTGTTGACGTTCTTTGCTTCAACACCGTAGTAGATTGTTGTGACAGCAGAGGGCAGTGTTTTATTGCAGGTCCCATATATAACACGGTTGAAACGGCTTCATCTCTCTCGTTTCACAAACAAAAAAACAAATATTCATCTCTCTAGAGCTATTAAAAATCTAAAATCGGTCAAAATGTTTTAGATTTGCTTACCGTAATGTGCATAATAATCCGGTGCACCTAATACAGGTAGGCCTTGAGTTACGACAGAGATCCATTCCTGTGCTGCGTCGTAAAGCGAATTTTGTCGTAAGTCGGAAAATACGTACATACTGTCCCAAATACATGTACAGTACTGTACAGTTACCAAGCAAGCACTTAGCCTATCCTAACACAGTTTTTAAAGATGAAGGAGCAAGTTGAATCGTGCTGGCTAACTAGCTTGCTGTACAGTGGCCTACCTCCGTCCATCCATCCAATGTTTGTTTACGACGTAAAACCACCATCAGCTTGGTCCATCTGCCGTCCATCTGCCATATTCCGTTGTAAAACCGCCGTCAACTTCTGTTTAAAGACCTAGGAGCAAGTTGAATCGCGCTATCTCCCTCCTCCCTCCCTCCTTGCTAGCAGGCTCCATTCACATAAAGGGAGCTGGCTAACTACTGTAGCTTCATGTACGGTGGCCTACCTCTGTCCGTCCATCCAATATTTGTTTACGACGTAAAACCACCGTCAGCTCGGTCCATCTGCCGTCCATCTGGCGTATTCCGTAGTAAACCCGCTGTCAACCTCTGCCCAGAGCATTTAATCTTTGTTGGTTCTGCCGTGAAGCTCAATCCAGAGCGGGTCTTTCTGTGTTTTTCCGCTGCTTTTCCGCCATCAAGCTCCTGCTTCTGCGCCGTCAAACCCAAAGTACCATATTTTTCGGACTATAGGTCGCACCGGAATATAGGTCGCATTGTCCAATTATTGCCAAAAATTTGGGAAAAACCATAAACAGGTTGCACCGGAATATAGATCGCACCTACGTCACCGCCGACGTAACGCGCCATCCACCGCTGACGTGACGCGTCACCGCTGAGACAACCTGGAAATGTGGACCGAGTGTTTAGCTCTGCTGCAAATGTCTGCCACAGGAGTCCACAGAAAGGCTTTTAAGAAGATTAACACGGTAAAAACAATTATTTGTTTGCTAAAAATTATAGCTGATAATATAGCACAAGGGTTAGTAGTTTATTAGCTGAGTGGTTTATTAGCTATTTGCTAAAATATACGAAGCTAACTCGACACAATTACGTCTCTTAAAAAATGAATAAAAAATCGAATTTATTCTACATGTCTTCTACAGGGCATAAGCTAAGAACTTGGACCAAGCGTCAACGGTCCAGTTCAACAGCCGAGTTGATAGCAAGACTGCTGTAAACTCACTTGATTTCTAAGTTCTATCTGAATGAGGTTCCTTCAAGGAATCCTTTATTCTGAAAATCAACCAGACTGCCGTTTCTTCAGTGGGCCAAAGGCGGACGTGAGAAGCTGCAAGGTAAACTGACTGACCTCATCGGACTTCAAGGACCTGATCGCTCTTTGCAGACCGTCAAAGGTAAAGTCGCTGATTGTTTGCACGGATACGTCCAGCTGGAGACCGCATGGAGAACGTGTCATGTTCTGGTTATAAACATTCAAGATAGTTCACCCCCTCTTTTCCACCTTTCTTCCTCCTTGTGCTAAAAAAAAACTTCCCTATAAACTTTATATCTGTTGTCAGCAACAAACTAAGTTAAGAGTACCTGCAGAAGAAGTAATGTCATCTTTTACTTGTCTGTTGTTCAAAATTTAAATCTGTCGATAGTTAAGGTATAAGAAATTGATCAAGAACCAATTCTCATGAAATGTTGTTGTAATTTAACGATTCTATCATTAAATGATTCATCTTCTGGTGAACTAACATAATAGCGTTTCCTGTCAAGTTATATCTTGCCTAAAAAGTTCAAGGTTAAATCTTGAAAAAAGAGAACTCGTTTAATATTGATGATAAGTTGTGTCAGATAAAAATCTACTCAATTTCTCATCTGGAATATTGTAGGGTCAGTAAAACTGACCAGTATACATACTCTACAAATAAAACCCATATAATTACACTCTGGCTGCAGAAAAAATATCCACCGAGTGGTTTCTGAGCTATTTATAACGTAAACAGTAATAAAACTAAGAAAGACCTAGCTAACCGCTAATAAAATATTGTTTTTTTTATCTCAAACATCTCATAAAGCTACTCACTTGTAAATGTCCATACAATGATTACATTCTGTAAGTTTCAGAAATATCCACCGAGTGGTTTCTGAGCTATTTATAACGTTATCAACAGAAGCTAACCGCTAATAAAAGATCATTTTTTTTATCTCAAACATCTCATAAAGCTAGTCAGTTGTAAATGACCACCAAATAATTACGCTCTGTAAGTTTCAAGAAAATCCGTGGTGTGGTTTATGAGTTATCTTGCTAAAAAACACAGCTAACTACACAGCTAATAGCAGCTAACTCCAGAGCAGGAGGCCGGGCAGCGACGAGAGTCAGTCCTAGCAGAGGAGGCTTTTTTTTGGACACATGAGCTGGAAACGGTCGATGGACTCTCTGGAAGTGTCCCCCTAGTGGACAAAAGTGGTACTGCACCATTTTCTGCCAAAATGAAAAACGGTCACATCTGAGCCAAAAATTGGTCTAAAAATATGGGGAAAAATCCATAAATAGGTCTCACCTGACTATAGGTAGCAGGCCATGAAAAAATGATAAAAAGCCGCGACCTATAGTCCGAAAAATACGGTAACCGGAACTCGGCTTTTCAAAATAAAAAAAATTCAAAACACATTTTTTTTTATTTTTTTTTAATGGGAGATGCGTGACGTAACCACAAAACGTCGTAACTCAAGACCATCGTAAGTCAAGGACTACCTGTAGTCCAAAAAAATATAGTAGTTTGTGTATTAGTGCCTATTTTGTTTTCATGTTTTAGTTATACAGTTTACAGTTAATCATTAACTGATAAATGAATAGGTAGCTGATGTAAAGAGCATGTCATTTTATACTTCTGTATATTTAT
>JBBPBX010053027.1:0-10660 GCA_038048925.1 Garcialebias charrua
GTGTTTGAACTGAGTGAGGGGTTGGGAGTGACTGGCAGATAGATTTGTAAATCGTCTGCATACATATGAAAAGACAGATTATGACGTGCAATGATTGATCCTAATGGCAGCATGTAAAGAGAGAAGAGGACTGGCCCCAGAATGGATCCCTGTGGTACGCCAGAGGTCAGAGGGGTTGATGAAGAGGAGGACAGATCACCTATCATGACAGAAAAAGTTCTCCCAGTTAGGTAAGATCTGAACCACTCAAGCACAGCTCCCTGGAGGCCAACCCTGAGACAAACGGTTGATTAGTACCTGATGGTCGACGGTGTCAAAAGCTGCTGAAAGGTCTAACATCACCAGCAGAACAGGGTTTTTTGCATCCAGAGACAGAAGAATGTCATTCTGCACTTTGAGTAGTGCAGATTCAGTACTGTGACGAGCTCGAAAACCAGACTGAAAATTTTCAAACAAGTTGTTGTGCTCTAGAAAAGATTGAAGTTGAATAAAAACAATATTTTCTAGGACCTTCGATAAAAATGACAGATGGGAAACTGGCCTGAAATTAGAGAGAGCTGTAGGATCCAAGCCAGGTTTTTTGAGAAGAGGCCTGACCACAGCGTGTTTGAAAGCAGATGGCACAAAACCTGAAGTTAGACAGCTGTTAATGAATGACAAAACACAAGGACCAATCACATCAAAGGACCGTTTGAACATTTTTGATGGAATGATGTCCAGAGAACAGTTTGTTGGTTTCATCTGCTGAACCACCTTGATGAGGTGAGGGAGTGAAACCAGGTCGAACTGGTCAAAAACAGCTGTGATTATTGCAGACGCACATGACTGGACAGTATTTGATGGGCTGACAATGTTCTGCCTGATAGAGTCTATTTTGTTGCCAAAATAGCTCGAAATGTGGGTACAGATTGCAGAAGTGAAGATTGCAGGGGTCTAAAGTTTATCTCAGTTTTTTTTTTTTCTTAGGTTAGTGTCTATCAAAATAGGTAAATGTATCTGATGACTTAGGGTAGCTGGCTATTTACGGGAGGCTAACTGATTATTTAAGGTCTAGCAAATATCTTACAAAAACAAACATGAGGGGTTTCTCGTCTGATCCTGATTTACAAGTGGTAACAACTTCTTCCCAGAGAGGATGGTTTCAAAACTCAAGAAGGTACGTTTCATGAAGTAAAGAATTTATGGGATTTGTAGGCATCCCATGCGTCAGACCAATAGAGTGCATATCTCCTCTAGGGGCAGTTGAGGTAGGAAACCTCTGCTACTGAGCTGTAAAATATGCAAGACGATCCATTGAAAATAAAGAGCATTGCAGAATCAAGCCAGCAAAACAGTCTGACTCACCTTCCAACGTAAAAGCAGTGGCAGTACAAACAGATGAGGTTGAGAAAACCTGTTGCTGGGGTGTGCCTGGAGCATGAACAGTGTTGTATTATTGTGAGGATTGTATTTCTGTGAATTTAATATCCGGATTCTCAAAAAGATTACTCTTGTTTCACAAAACAAACAACAACAACAACAACAACAACAAAAAACAAACAAACAACAACAACAACAACAACAACAACAACAAAATCTCCTAAAAACGTTCAAGTCTGGAACATGCCTTGGAAGTCTAAGGAAATGTTAACTGTTTCTGCAAAAGTGTGGTCTTGAGCTCTGCTCTGGTTTGTCTGTTCAGTCATGATTTTCAATAAATATTGTTTTTGCAAGACACAAGGCAGTGGTGACAAAGACAGACGCAGAGGTGGTTCAACACTTTTACTTTGAAGGAGAATGAAAGGGAGTTCTGGCCTTCAAATGAAGCAATCTGTAAAGAAAGATTATTCATTTTAAAATTGGTTTCTGGGGTAAGTATGATCATGAATATTTATTTTTCAGGAAGATTTTCATCCCCCCCAGGTTTTGGAACGAGGCATATTCCAATGTCAATGCAGTTCAGCAGAGAGTTAAAAGCAGAGGCTGCATGGAAGATTAGATCAGTAATGAATTTCCAGGTAGGCTGAGCTGACTGCTTTGCAAAAGAAGGATATACAGCTCAAACCATGATTTAATTTCATTTATTTATTTATTTAAATTAGGACAATGCATATTAATCAACATGTCAGCAGTAAGCATCAATGTTAATATGCAGGAGTCAGTATAACAGCTAATTTTCCTCTGTTGTCCTAAGGCAGGTAAAAACAAGAAACATCCCACAAAAAAAGAGCAGAGAATAATACGAACATCACATATACAACACGTAACACAACATAAAATCACAATAAAGATATGATGCCATGAGAAAATATACAAAGTAATGTACACATCTCCTCTGGTTAGTTTCCAGCCAATGTATCAAAGAGTTTTTAAAACTGGAGTAGGTGCCACAGTTCTTTATAGAAACTGAAAGTGTGTTCCATGACTGCGTGCCTCTGATGGACACCACCATTTGGCCAAATTTAGTCCTGCGCCGCTGTATATTACAATCTCCTCTGGTCAGTGCTTTTGAGTTTACTGTATTACTTGCCTTTTTACTTATACATTAGAGGAGGAGCAAGTCAATTTAAAACTTAAAAAATCAGGCAAGTTGATGATAATATACAGAGTTGCACAAAGTAAATAGAAGGTAAGTTTTTTTGTTTTTTTTTACACAGGCACAAATCACAGGAGAGCTTAAGTTAAATTTCACCAAGTGATAAATAACAAACCAACATGGAGAGTCTCAGCTCCGCCTTAATTAGTGTGGGAGTAATCAGACGAACAAGTCTCAGCTGTAAAGGTAGATTGCCAAGTGGGTGTTTTGCAGATTGCTCAGTGCACGCCTCTCAAAATGCTCTTCTTCACCCGAAGAAGAGATGGTGGTAAAGGGGAAAGTGACTCTGAACAAACGGAGAACTCTGACAGCATCTGCGTGTGTGCTTGTATACACTGTCTTAAGGCCAGAATAAAGTTCTGTTCACATGATGACTGGCAGCTCCCTCTGTGATTCAAAAGTTGTCATCAGTTATTTATTAATTTTTTTCTGTTAAACTCCATGGACAACACATTGAATTCCCAACCGATTACACCCATTTGTGCATGTTATCCATGATGGGTCCTTGTCCAAATTAAAAGTTAAAACCAACTTGAGTTACTGACGTTTGAAAGTTTTTCTGTTCTGTAGACTGTGCACACAACAGTCTCAAAAAAATCAGAGTTAAAAATACAACTCAGGCTCATTTAACTTCAAAGTTTAAAGCAAAATAAAGTTGGACTTTGGGACACGCTGAAAGACTATTCATCAGAATAACGTTTTTTTCTAGTGAATAAATGATGAACCATGCACAGATTTGGTTTTGAACACTCATTCTGCAAGAGCAGGAAAATACATGTTCAAGGACACTTTCAAAAAAGGAGTTTACAGCTTTTACAGGATTATTCACCTGGATTATTGAGCATGAACTTTGGAATTTATAGCTGATTCAAAAACACAAAATTGCTGGACAGTTACAAACATTTAATGCATTTAGCATCTAACTCACAAAGCATGATTTGTCATAATCCACATTTATAGATTTCACCTTCACATTCAGCAAAGCCATTTTACTACATTTTTATTGTTTGTGCTCTGAATATATAACACATTGTATCCTATCTTTAATTTAGAAATTTACGGTAGCTATTGTAAAAATACAAACTCAAGGAGACACCGGGGAGAACTGGAACAGAGCATAGAGCATACACAATGTCAAACTGAAGGTGGAAAAGAGCTTAGGTACTATATAAATGAGTGTATGAGTGAAGTGGAAACCTTTGGAATAATGACAACTGGAGATAGGAAAGAGCTGAAGGAAAAGAAACTGACTGAAAAGAAATTAACTGGTGATACGACCTAAAACAACCTGTTAGATCAACCCATCAGCATTTAATTAAAGAACTTTCCAACAACAAAAGCTGCACAAAGTGCTGAAAGTTAAAAGCAAACAATAAAAAATAATGATAATACTTTTTTTTTTAATGCTAGAAACTGATTTGGTATTAAAATCCTGCCTGAATAAAAAATGTTTGAAATTAGATTTTAACAGGCCCAGATCGGTGATGGAGTATAAGTCCTTAGGTAGCTGGTTCCAGAGTCTGGGTGCGGTGACCAAAAGGTCCGGTCACACCAACATTAATATTTGATTTTTGGGACAAACAGTACGGTAAATAAGTATTAGTTAGTCTTAAGGTAATCTTATACTCATGAAAAGTTACTAGATCAGCTAAATAAGTTGGGGCCAGACCACGAAGAACTTTAAAAGTGAACAATAAATATTTAATATCAATTTTAAAATGGATGGAAGCCACTAAAGAGAAAAAAAATGGGGAGATGTGCTCGCATCTGGACGTGTTGGTCAAAATATGGACTAGCATTTTGGACCAGTTTAAGACATCCAATGGAGGATTGGGAGATCCCTACGTATAGAGCATTGCATTAGTCAAGCTTTGAGCTGATAAAAGAATGAATGGCTTTTTCCAGGTCAGGACGATTAAAAAAAAGGGCTTAACTTTGGTTAAAATATGTAGCTGATAAAAGCTGATCTTGACTACAGAGGCGATGTTTGTCCATCTTCAAATCCTTGTCAAAGGTCACCCCCAATTTGGGTCTGAACTTGGATGTTAGAGCGCCAAACTTACAAAGAGCATCATCACCAAAAAATATACATTCCGTCTTTCCTTCATTTAAAAACACACAATTTTAGTGAAGCCACTGTTTGAAGTTGGCAATACAATAATTTAAAGAAATGCAAGGATTACTACTTTTAGGCTTCATTATCAAATAAATTTGTAGGACCAGTCGTCTGCATAGCAGTGAAAAGAAAAGTGGTGCCTGGCAATAACTGATCCAAGTGGCAAAGACAAAAAATGAAAGCGCTGAGAATAGAGGCAGTAAAGGAAGACATAGTACAGTACTCATTATGACAAAGTTCTGTTGGTCAAGTAGGAGGTGAACCACCTGAACCTGAATCAGATCGACCAACACAGTGTTGAAGATGAGACAGTGCAGCCACGAACATGGCAATGTTATTATGTACAAGGATGAATCAGTACTGTGGCAACTTCCAAATCCAGACTCGTTTTTTCCCTAAATGCCATGTTTTTTAAAGACAAGTTGTAATTGCATAAAAACAACTTTTCCAAAACTTTAGCTAAAAAAGTTAAATGAGAAATAGATCTAAAATTTGATAAAAATGAATGTCACGGTGAGTTTTATTTTTTAGAAGAAGCTGAACTACAGCATTATTAAATCGGCAGAGACAGTTCCTAAAAGGCAAGAAAATAAAAACTTACATTAATAAAAATGTATTTCCAAAACTTAGAAGGAATAATGTCCAATTAGTGAACTTCATGTGTTGAACAACACCAGTAAGAGTAGCGCGAGAAACTAGTTAAAAAAATGTCCAAACAAAACTGAAGCTTCAGCAGCAACAAAGAAGTAGCATTAAAACCAGTAACCTGTCTGACTGATGCCAATTTATCTTTAAAGATATCGAGGAAGTTCTCCCAGTTAGTGGCTGTAGCATCTCGTAGAACACAAGTGACAGGGTTAACAACAGAGTTAATTGTGTTAAATGACACTATGGCTACTGTTTGAAATTAAGCAAGATAAATAAACAGTTTGCCTCTAACAGATCTCTGGTACATAGCAAGACAGTCTCTTAAAAGGTTAAGAGATGGAAATAGTTTGTCTTCCTCCCATGCACTGTTTTGAAGCAGATGCACTGTTTTACTCACTTACTGTAACTCTCTTTATTGTCTATGGCTAACCTAAACCTCAGCTGTAAGACTTCACACCAATAACTTATTTCACCCTTATATCACATCAGTTTCCATCTCTCTAAGTGGATTTCCTGTCAAATTCAAGACTCCTCCTTTTGGTCTATAAAGTGTCCTGTTTTAAAACCCTCAAATATCTAAACGCTTTTTGTAAAAAGATAGAGTACTTACAATCTTAAGGGTACAGATATTTATGTTATGCCACAACATAGAACAAGTCTAAAGAGTAGGTCTACTATAATTTATGGAATAGGTCTATGGAATGGTTTAGAAAACGATATTAAAGTTGCAAATACAATGACTGTTTAAAAAAATGAATACAATTAGGTTGCTGGAAAAAATATATATAAATTGGTTTGTTTCAAAATTTGTGAATGGTAAAGTATGATGAGTTATTTATTGTGTAATATTTTTGTGGATTATTGTTGTTTAAATTGATTGTTTGAATTAATTTGGTTAAAAAAGGGGCAGACATAATAAGATTTGATCTTCTTCTGCTTCCTTTCATTTCATGTAATGTTTGATTTTTTTATTCACGTGGAATTTTAAATAGTTTTTTATGTCTTTTAGATTTGAAATTTGAAATGAATGAAGAATAAATAATAAATAAATAAATAAATAAAAAAATAAAAAAATAAATAAATAAATAAATAAATAAATAAATAAAAAAACCACCATGGACTGTGTGTTCTATGTTCTGGGCTCAAGACTCTGGAACAATTTTCCTCTAGAAGTCAGGATGGTGAGCTCTCAATAGTGCTTTAACAACTACAAATCTAGCTCTTTAAAAAAAAATACACTTTAGCTTTTACTTCAATTTTTTTTTACAATATTTTAATGGTTTTGCATGGTCTCTTGTTTTTCCTTTATTTTTTTATTTTTCTCATGTGGTGCTTTTGTTCCTATTTTATGGTTGTATGTTTCTATCAGTTTTGACTATAATCATTATTATTTAACATAAATCACTTTATATATTTGTTTTTAAAGTGTTTGAAAAAATAAGCATACTGCATACAGTTCTGCCTGCTCTTATCTTGCTGATCTGCTGCAGCCATATATCCCACAGTGCTCTCTAAGGTCAGCAGACCAGATGCTTTTATCAGTTCATGGCACTCGTTTTAAGCTCAGAGGTGACAGGATTTTCTCTGCAGGGTTGCATGTTGCCTTTAAGGATACATACATCAGTGCACACATTATCATGAGTATACATGGACTATACAGGAGTACACATTGGTACTAGTTTTGAACCGTTTGCATAAAACTATTTACAAAATTGTAATTGCTTTTAGTGAAATTACGTAGTTAGGTATGAGGTGTGGGTTATGATTTTGCAGGAGTACAGATCAACATACCAGTAGTCCACAAAATCAATCAGGTTGATACAAGACAATCACTCTTTGATTTGTTTCTTTTGACAGTGACTGCCATGTTTTGTAAATTCAAAATAATCAAATTCTAATAGAAAATCTTACAACATAAAACAAGTGAGGGAAAAAACATTGTGTAGCTGGCAAAATTTGAGTAAAAAACATCAGATTTTGTCACACAGCTTTTGTTTTCTGTGTGCTTTTTTGTACACAGTACAGTCAATTCAATTCAATTCAAAAATACTTTATTAATCCCAGAGGGAAATTGAATGTTGTAACTCATCATCCTGGTTTCATTAAAGAGTTGTTCTAGACGATGATGGCTGTGGGCAGGAAGGATCTCTTGTAGTGGTCTGTCTTGCAGCAGATTTGAAGAAACCTCTGACTCAAGACACTGTTGTTGTGACAGTCTGATGAAGAGGATGCTGAGGGTTGTCTTTAATGTTCTTCATTTTATGAAGAATCCTTCTTTGTACAATCATCTCCAAAAGTTCTAGAGGAGTCCCCAGAACTGAGCCAGCCTTCTTTATGACCTTGTTGGTCTTTTTTAAGTCACTTGCTCCGGTGCTGCTACTCCAGCAGATGATGACAGAAGAGATTGCACACACAACAACAGACTTGTAGAAGATATGGAGCATCTTTCTGCAAACACTGGAGGACTTAAGCTTCCTTAAGAAATACAATCTACTCGGCCCTTCTTGTAGATGGCTTCACTGTTTCATTTCCAGTCCGGTCTGTTGGTGAACCCTAAGGTATGTATACTCCTCCACAAGCTCCACTTCTTCTCCCATGATGGAAATAGTGTTGAACCTGTTCCTGTTTCTCCTGAAATCTACAATCATCTCCTTTGTTTTGTTCTCATTCAAGATGCGATGATTGTTTCCACACCATGCCACAAAGTGGTCCAGCAGTTCCCTGTACTCAGCTTCTTGTCCATCTCTGATACACCCAACCACTGCAGAGTCATCTGAATACAGTATTTCTGCAGATGACAGGGGTATGTTTTGTACTGGAAATCTGAGGTGTACAGAGTGAAAAGGAATGGTGAGAGTACAGTCCCCTGTGGTGCTCCTGAGCTACTGACCACCTGGTTAGAGACACAACCCTTCAGTCTCACAAACTGTGGTCTGTTTGTCAGGTAGTCTTTGATCCAGGTGATTGTTGAGGCCTCCACCTGAGTCTTCTGGAGTTTCTGACAAAGCAAATCAGGCTGGATTGTGTTAAATGCACTGAGAAATCAAAGAACATGACTCTCACAGTGCTGTCTGCCTTTTCTAGATGACAGTGAGTTTGCTGAAGCAGGTGTATGATGCATCTTCAACTCCAAGTCCACACTGATAAGCAAATTGAAGTGGGTCCTGATACACACTTGTTTGTTTAGTCAGGGGAACCAAAATAAGTCTCTCTAGGACTCCCATGATGTGGGATGTCAGGGCAACAGGTCTATAGTCATTGAGGACTGATGGGTGAGTTTTCTTTGGTACTGGAAAAAGGCAGGATGTTTTCCACAACACTGGAACCTTCTCCTGGGTCAGGCAAAAGTTGAAGAGGTGTTGCAGAACCCCACAGAGCTGCTCTGCACAGACCTTCAGAACTTTGGAACTGACACCATCTGGACCTGCAGCTTTATTCTGGTTCAGTCTCTCCAGCTGCTTCCTCACCTGACATAGAGATGCAGAGAGGGGAGAGGCAAAGGAGGCATCAGCATCTTCTGATTTGGTTGAAGACTAACATGTAGAAGAAGGGTCCATGATTGAGGTGGTAGATACAATATTTGAGGTGTGACAGGACAGCCTTGGGTCAAAGAAGGGTGGTATGTCTGTTTGGCTGTGGACAAGAGAGGAGGCTGCTGAGCTTGTTCCTCAACTGAACCTGTCAAAGAATGTGTTCAGTTCTGTGGCTCTGCCCAGGCTTCCATCCTTCTGATCCTCCTTCTGCTTGAAGCCTGTGATCTTTTTCATCCCTGACCACACCTCTCTGATATTATTCTGCTGGAGCTCGCTCTCCAGCTTCTTCTTGTACACCTCCTTTCTGTTTCTTATCTTGACTTTTAGTTGCTTCTCTGTACTCCTCAATAATTCCCTGTCTTCCTCCCTGAAGGCTCTTTTTTTTCTGGTTTAGCAGTTCCTTCATGTCAGTGGTGATCCAGGATTTGTTATTGGGAACCATCTCACTGTTCTGGTGGGGATGGGATTGTTTACACAGAATTTTATATAGTCAGTCACACACTCAGTCATGACACTGATGCTCTTCATGTGGCTGGCACAGTGCATCCCAGTCTGTAGCCTCAAAATAACCCGGCAGGGCTTCTTCAGCTTCGTTGACTGTCTCCTGTTCTCTTTATTACAGGTTGTCTCTGAACAAGGGGTTTATATTTTGAGCAAAGAAACACAAGATTGTGATCTGATTTGCAAAGAGGGGGTCTTGCTTTAGCTATGTATGAATTCTTGACATTTGCCTAAAACAACTTCAGTGACTACAACTCCAACAACTCCAGGTAGAGCTGTTGATAAAATGTTGGAATGTTGGAAGTGTAGCAGAGAGTGAGACATGATTGAAAACACCAGCTATTGCCAAAATGTCCTAGGGTGTTGTGTCTGTAGCTTAGCAACCACCAAGCTAATGACATCACACACAGTCTTGGCAACAGCATAGGGTGGAATGTAAACAGTTGCCAAAATTACACTGGTGAACTGTCTTGGCAAATAATATGGATGACAACTTACTGCTAACAGTTCAATATCTGGACTGCAGAGACGACACTTCACAGTAGCATGTCCAGGATTACACCATCTGTTGCTCACAAGTACTGCCATCCCACCTCCTTTGTTTTTACCACTCTTTAAATCTCTATCTGCTCTTAAGGTCAGAAAGCTTGGTAGGAAAACATTGGAGTTGGGGATATGATCCTGCAGCCATATCTCAGTGAAACACATAACACTGCTTTCCTAATGCTCTGGATGGGTCCTTGTTAGGGCTTGAAGTTCATCCAACTTGTTTCCCAGCAATTTCACATTGCCTATTCATATTGCCAGAACATACATATTCACTGTGTTTAACTGTATAATAAAATGTCTTGATTATCAGTCCAGTCTGCTGTGCTGCTCCTGTATTTTGCTCTACTACTTGGTATTTTATGTTGCTCTGCGCCATGGTATTTTCTTGCTGATTTGGTCAAATAGGCTTAGTTCACTCTGATTTCATGAATCTTATGTGAGCTGTTTGAAACAGGCTGGTATGGCACGGCGGTCAAACATCAAGGAAAGCAGAGTCAGCTATTGCTATATATAGGATATATATTAATATATATGTATATATGCATATATATTATATATATTTATATATATATATATATATTATATATATTATATATATATATATATATATATTATATATATATATATATTATATATATATATATATATATATATATATATATATATATATAATATATATATATATATATATATATATAATATATATATATATATATATATATATATATATATATATAA
>JBBPBX010053027.1:10801-23986 GCA_038048925.1 Garcialebias charrua
TTATTTATTTCATTCAACTTTTATTCATACAGGTTAATCCCATTGAGATCACAGATCTCTTTTGCAAGGGAGGCCTAGGCCTGAAGGCAGCCTAACATGCATGTTTTTGGTCTATGGGAGGAAACCGGAGTACCATCCATCCATCCATCTATTATTTTTACACAATTATTCATGTCCCGGCAGGGGCGGACTGCTATACTGTTATGGGACTACCAGGGATTCCCCCAGTGGGTTTGTGGGCCCGTGGTTCAGCCCGTGGAAGTGCTGTTGCGCTTGCCCCCATAATCATGCAGCCCGCTGTTGTTTTGTGACACCACAATACCCCAAACATCTTTTCTGCCTCTCCTCCTTCTCCACCGCTCCAAGTCAGGCAAATCTGCTCAGTTCACAACCATGGAGTAGACCAGTAACCATATGAACGAGTGCCACAGAGCCGGCCGGCTAACAGCGCATAGCAGATCAGAAAAACTGCCCCATAAAGCCTGGCCTACAAAAACAAATAGCCTCTGTAGCACGTAATAACTCAGCAATCACAAATCGGAAAAGCCTTGTTCCTACTAGTGCCACATAAATGAAATCTCCCTGTTTGTCTCTCGCGTCCAACAGAGAGGTACACAATGCTGTGGCTCTAGCTTGTCATGTCATTCCTCCGCAGAACATTAACTGTCAATCACTGACCATATAAACAACATTAAATAAGTCTGCACATTTAAAGGTGGTGCTGAAAGATTGAGAGATTAAAAAATAAAAAAAGTCCTCCAGGAAAGTTTAGCAACAAGTTTAAACATTTCTGACTTGTTTGGTGGTCCTTTCCCTAGTTCTGGGTCTGGAGCCTCTAAAGAGGTTAGATGCTACAGCTAGCAGCAGGTTAGCAGTTTGATCTTTTAACATCAAAATGTTTTTGTTGTTTACACAACACTTTAGACATTAACAATACTAATGTCTTGCATAGACTGTACATACTCATGGAGTGGACAATGTAGGTTTTCCAGTTCTACTCTCTTTTGTCAGATTCAAGTTGTTAAGTTTGGAAGTTATTTTGTGAAAGGCAATAAACTATGTGGTTTTGTTATAGTTAACCTTATGGGCTATATTGTTGCTGTGAATTATATTGGCCATCTGAGTCTGCCAGGCTGTCAGGAACTCCCAGGCCACTTTTTCTCCCCAGTCTGCCCGTTTTCCTGTCAGGAAGGGATACTGGTGCCCATATCCAGCAGTCACTGTGTTAGAGGCTGTGTACACTCTGGACAGGTCCCCAGTCCATCACAGGGACAAATAAAGACAAAGGAGGCAAACAACCATTTATACTCTTACGGGCGAGGCATAGCTCCGCGCGAGCGCGAGGCCACGCGGCGCCACGCTGTGCGAGCTGCGCTTGCACAAGCCTTTGAACGCTCGCGCGAACGCGCCAAGCTCAAATTTTACGACCGCTCACGCGCGCGCGGTGTCTCACAATAAACTGCCCTGGTGGCGGACTGTTTTGTGTGACACACAAATGAATTAAATTCCTCTTCTTCATCGCTGATCTGGACTTTTCTTTTGTTTTTTTGCCAAAAGTCAAGTGATCGCTTGAAGCGGTCACCATTCACTTCCTCCTCCGATGAGGAGGAATGAATGAACTTGTTCTCAGACCCGACCTGTCAATCAAATCAGTAGGCTGTCAGCAAATGACCAATCAGCGACCTCAATTTGTCCCGTAGCTAAACGCTCCGCCCTGCTTCTGCTCAAATGACATCAAGTATTTGGAGCGAAAATGTTGGAGCCGACACGCTGCTTCACGCTGCTTCACGCTGCTTCACGCTGCTTCACGCTGCTTCACGCTTTGCTCTGCTGTGAACACCCCACGCGCAGCGCAGGCGCGTGGCGCGGCGCTCGGTCCAGCGCAGAGCTTTGCCTCGCCCTTTATACTAATTGGCCTTACAAGCATGTTTTTGGTCTGTGGGAGGAAAGCAGGGTACCTGGAGAAAATCAGCTCATGCACGAAAAGAACATAGAACATAGATTATGGAATGGCTTGGAGAATGTAGTTTAAAATGCCAAGTCACTGTTTACATTTAAGAAAATGATCAAAAGGAATTTGTTGAAAAAATATATATGAATTAGCGTAATGTGTATTGTATCAATTATTAGTTATGTATTAGTATTAGTATTAGAAAATTAGAAAGAGTTAGTCATTTTGTACTGCTGGTGAAAGATTATTATTGTTTAATCTGATTGTTTGAAAAAAGGGGCAGATATAATAAGATTTACTCTTCTTTCTGCTACCTTTCATTTTTTTACATTGTGTACGTATCATTAATGGGATTGTCTTGTATTGTGTTTCTTTTGTAAAAAAAAAAGAACAAATTTAATAAACATAAACATAAACATGCAGTCAGATTTGTTCCGTCTTAAACTTGTCCTAAATGCTGATAAAACAAAAGGGATGTTTTTTTCAAGTAGGAAGTCGGTCCCAGCAGATCTTCCTCTGATTTTATCCTCAAATAATAATAATAACTAGAAAGTTCCTGGAGAAACTTCGACGGGGGCTGCCAGGCTACTGCTCGTTAGCAGCCATCCTGAATACAAATGGCTCTAAATGTTAAAAGCACATATCACGGAGCCAAATAAAATTCTTGAAATGATAGTAAAGGTGTTTGGGTTCATTTTCAGCTACGATTACACCAAATTTCAACTAAATAGCATTAAAAATGGCTGAATTATGGTGTTTTTTCTTTTTAGCTAAGGCGGCCATCTTGGATTTTTATTTTCGTTTTTTGTACGTGATAGAGAATGTCGTCAGCTACAACCTCACCAAATTTCAGCTCTCTATGTATAAAGATGGCTGAGTTATGGCATTTTTTCTCTTTTAGCTATGGCGGCCATCTTGGATTTTTATTTTTGGTTTCGGTACGTAATACAGAATGTCTTCAGCTACAACCTCACCAAATTTCAGCTCTCTATGTATAAAGATGGCTGAGTTAAAGCCATTTGAATGTAGCTATGGCGGCCATCTTGGATTTTCATTTTTGGTTTCCGTACGTGATAGAGAATGTCTTTAGCTACAACCTCACCAAATTTCAGCTTTCTATGTATAAAGATGGCCGAGTTATAGCCATTTGAAAGTAGCTATGGCGGCCATCTTGGATTTTTGATTTTGATATGGAATATGATAGGAAACATTGTCAGCTATCACCATACCAAGTTTCAGCTCAATATCACTAAAATTGACCATTTTACAGTATTTTGACTTTTTTGCGTTGTCGGCCATCTTGGAAATTGGATTTTCAATTGAAATTTATTAGGGATCATTGTCAGCTACCCATTTGCCAAATATAAGTTCCATATCTCCATCAAAATGGCCGCTTCACCTAATTTGCTTGTTCAAATGGCCGCTTCACCTAATTTGCTTGTTTAATTCAAAATGGCCGACTCACCTAATTAGTTGGTTTGATTCAAAATGGCCGACTCACCTAATTAGCTGGTTTGATTCAAAATGGCCGACTCACCTAATTAGCTGGTTTGATTCAAAATGGCCGACTCACCTAATTAGCTGGTTTGATTCAAAATGGCCGACTCACCTAATTAGCTGGTTTGATTCAAAATGGCCGACTCACCTAATTAGTTGGTTTGATTCAAAATGGCCGACTCACCTAATTAAAGGAGAAATGTAATCAAATCTGAAAAAATCGATATAACAAGAATTTCATATAGTAAACAACACACATAAACATACTTAGTATGCTTTTTTCAAGTCAGTAGCTTAAAGAAATAGTTTTTTACATTTTTCCTGCTACATGCCGAAGTGCAGTGATTTCTGTAGTAATTTTCTGGACGCACTTTTATGACACAATTAAGACCTCCTTTGCTATCTTACAATAACACTGAAGCTATAAACCCATCATTACTGTCCTCTTGTCTGTCATTTAAAATGGAAGCAGAAGACTTTTTTGAATCTGAAGGATATCACTTTAGTTTGTCAAAAACAGTTTGGTGATTTAGTGCATTAATGGGCATTTCTATCCTGGAAATACGAATAGCTGTGCGTTAGCCGCCGCATGCTAACGTTAGCATGCTAGCGCCGTATGCTAACGTTAGCATGCTAGCGCCGTATGCTAACGTGGAAATGGGGGTGTTGAAAATGTCCTGAAACAGTTACCAATGTCTTGTTAAGCTCTGTCTTCCCCAGAACATAGTAGGATCTAAAATGATTTTTAAAGATGAAGGAGCAAGTTGAAACATGCTGTCTCCCTCCTTGCTAGCAGGGAGCTGCCTGGCTAACTAACTACGGTGGCCCTACACGGCCAAAATTCTACAGCGGCCGAATGCACAGGAGCGGTAAAAATACAATATAAATTTTAAAAAAAGTTTTAAAATCGATTTTGGGGCTTTTAGAATCGATTCTGAATCGCCAGGACTAAGAATCTTGATTCTTTAAAAAATAGATTTTTTTTGCTGCATCCCTAATTGCTACACACTGAAATCTTTTTGTCCACAACTAGATACACACACTAATATTACTGTATGAGGGACGACCATTGCACTGCCTATGTCATATTCAGGGGACGGAGAGCAGGCAGGGGGAGGGGGGTCAAAAACACCAGATGAGAATTTTTTCACTTTGCAAAGTCTAAATTTGAGTTAGGATGACATTTTTGACTTGTGAAAATTTCTCAACAAGCTTATTTTATGCTTTTCATTAGACTACTATTAGCTTAAAAACACTTTTCATTTCTCCTTTAACTGTTTTGATTCAAAATGGCCGACTCACTTAATTAGCTGGTTTGATTCAAAATGGCAGACTCACCTAATTAGTTGGTTTGATTCAAAATGGCCGACTCACCTAATTAGCTGGTTTGATTCAAAATGGCCGACTCACCTAAGTAGATTGTTTGATTCAAAATGGCCGACTTACCTAATTAACTAGTTTGATTCAAAATGGCCGACTCACCTAATTAGTTGGTTTGATTCAAAATGGCCGACTCACCTAATTAGCTGGTTTGATTCAAAATGGCCGACTCACCTAATTAGCTGGTTTGATTCAAAATGGCCGACTCACCTAATTAGCTGGTTTGATTCAAAATGGCCGACTCACCTAATTATCTTGTTTGATTCAAAATGGCCGACTCACCTAATTAGCTGTTTGATTCAAAATGGCCGACACACCTAATTAGCATGTTTGATTCAAAATGGCCGACTCACCTAATTAGCTAGTTTGAGTCAAAATGGCCGCCTCACCTAACTAGCTTGTGTATTGAACCTGCCTTGTATATTGCCTTGTATATTGAACCAAAATGGCACCCTATGTTACTCAGTTTCACTGAAAACTCAAGGTCCCATTCATTTCCTATGGGAAATTTACGATTTTTGTTAGCAAAATATTTCGCCATGGTAACTCCGATTGCTTAGAAAAGTAATAGCACACATCTCTGAGTCGGGCCGGTCGTTTTGATATAACTTTTGTGGGGGTGCACGTTACGGTTCGGGCCGTATTAAAGTTGAAAAAGATAACTTTTTCTGGTGTAGAATAATAAGTGGGCAGTAACCAACTAGTTCCTGGATTTGGAGATTCATTACGTCTTTGTTCGCAAATTACGTTGCCACGGTAAGTCGAAATGCCAATAAAAGTAATAGCACACATCGGGGGGCCGAGCCGGTCGTTTTGATATAACTTTTGTGGGGGTAGACATTGTGGTTCGGGCCGCATTAACGGTGAACGACAATGTAGACACACGTTCGGACAGGAGAACAATAGGTGGCTTCCATGCATTTACATGCAATGGCAGCCCCCAATAATTGTCTAATCTTGTCATCTGCGTATGTTTCCCATACACAGACGAAATTCGTCTCTGCATTTAACCCAACCACCTACCAGGCGGTGCAGTGAGCAGCCATAGAAGGCGCTCGGGGAGCTGGAGAAATAGGTGTGCACTCATAGACACCCCAAGATGTGTAGTGGCCGGGACGCGAACCCGCGTCCTTCGGGTCCCAAGTGGTGTCCCTATTGAGTTTGTTGATTCCTATAAATATTTGGGTATCCTGGTCGATTCACATCTCTCTTTTAAACTCCACGTGGAAAACCTAGTGAAGAAACTGAAAGTTAAACTGGGTTTCTTTTTCAGAAACAGATCATGTCTAACACTGAATGTTAGGAAACGCCTTGTATCTGTGACTTTCCTTCCCTCCATTGATTACGGTGACATTCTCTACATGAATGCTCCTACAAGCACCCTGCGGATGTTGGATGTTGTCTATCATGGTGCACTAAGATTCATAACTGGCTGTGATTATCGTACCCACCACTGCACCCTGTATTCACTGGTTAACTGGACATCATTAACCTCACGCAGACTCTTCCACTGGTACATTTTCATCTTTAAATCACTTCTTGGTCTGCTGCCCTCATACATCTCCTCCTACATGTCTTTGCGTGAGTGCAGCTACAGCGTGCGCTCTCAGGACATGATTACCTGCAGTGTTCCGTCAGTGAGGACTGAACTTGGAAAAAGGGCTTTCTCCTACTCTGCTCCTGCTTCCTGGAATATCTTACAAAAAGATCTGAAGCTCTCGGCCCTGACCTCTCTAAATGGTTTTAAGAATCTTTTGGAATCCTGGCAAAAACCATTGCAGATATGTTCTTGTTTTTGATTTTGTACATCTACCTTGTGGTGTTTTGCTAGTTTTGATACTTTGCATTTCACTTTCTATTTCTCTCCTATGTTTTTTTTCTGTTGTTTGTTGTTTAAGGAAATTCTACCATTGCTGTTCATCATTCTTTAGTTTGTAGCAGGTCGCTTTTGTAAATGAGCCCTCGAGGCTCAATGAGATTTACCTGACTAAATAAAGGTTGAATAAATGAATGAACATACAAATTTAGCACAGAAAGGTCCCCGGACGGGATTCAATCTGTAGGTAACAGCTTTATCAGCTGCACCACCATGATGTACGGCTTCAAGATAAAAAAAAATGATAAACTCAAGCTAAAAGCCAAAATAAGTCAAATAGGATCAAAAGGCTAACCAAAAATCCAAGATACAGTTTGTCCCCGACTTACAAGCGAGTTCTGTTCCTACGAATCGCTCGTAAGACGAAAATTCATATGTCGGAACCCGAAACACGTGTCGCTCGTAAGTCCGGATTTTTTGTCGTAAGTCGGAAAATGTATGCTAGTGCTGCGCCGAACAACCGTTTTTCAACACAAACGTACATACTGGTTCATAAACATGCACAGAACGTTGTTTACAGACGGTTAGCTAACACACTTTTATCTAAAAACACATACCAGTGCTGTATTTTCTGTACAACTTTACTGTTCGTTAGTCCGCTCCTTCCGGAACGTCGTATGTCGATGATGTCGTAAGTCGGGTGTAACGTCCGCGGGAACTCAATAACCACCCCGTGTCGCTTCGTGCACCAAACTTTACTGAGCCCAAAACCCCCCCCACACACACATTTACCCCATGCCGTAAAGCATCTCTTAAAGACACAGTAACATGTCGTAACAAACAGAGCGCACCATTACAGACCCAACAAACACATTAAACACTGTGATTTCTGAACACAACATCGGGGACAACCTGTACTTGTAAAAAGCTAAAAGTAGAAAAGAACTAGCAAAAAGCCAAATGTAGCAAAAGGTTACCTAAAAATCACAAAAGTCAAGGCTGAAAGCAAAAGTAGCAAAAGGCTATTGAGAAATAGCACTATACTTACTGAAAGCACAAAATATGTAAAGTATAGCTAAAAGCCAAAAACATAAAAAGGCAAGCCATCAGTAGCAAAAAGCTATAAGAAGCCAAAAGTAGAAAAGTTGAGCTAAAAGCAGCTTTCACATCATAAACCATAGGACAGACACTCTTCAGATTTGTTGTTCTGATTTATAGATGCATAACAGATTATTCACATTGAAGACTTCCCTTAAGGGGAAGAGGCTGATACCTTGTTGCTATAGCAACTCCTGTGGGTTAAAAAAAATACTATGATACAAGAGAGAGAACAGATGATGAAATAATAAAGATGCAGCAAGTTCTATCTTATCTTTTTCCTTACATGGTAAATGAACTGTACTCATACAGCACCTTTTAGTCCAAACAGGACACTCAAAGCACTTTACAACTCAATCTGTGCCCACACACCTTCACACAACTGCACAAGACCTGCACAAAGCTAACCTGAAGGTGATGGGGCTCACATTGACAGCAATGAGGGGTTCAGTGTCTTGCCTAAGGACACTACAACATGACTGGATTTTGGTGGAGATGAATCCCCAGTGGCAGCTCCTGATCAAAAATATTAGTGCGGCGAGTGTCAATGTCCTGATTCACTAACCAAGCAAACTATACAAATTACATAAAAATGTCTGTATTATTTTTAAGGGATGTATGTTACTTAATATTGAATATATTGTTTGAGGGGGGGTTGCACAAATGTGTTACCTTTTTTCTTCCTCCCGTGGGTTGAGGCTGAAAAACAGACTACCGGTAATAAATCATATAAACGGACACCGTCTACCACGCCCACTCGAAACTGGAGTATACATAGTTCCCAGACATGTGACTAGAATTCTAGAATTTTGGAATTTCCGCCATTTTAGTAGGATAAACAGACCGAGCAGCCAGAGCTAAGCTAAGCTACTCTTGACCAAGGTGCATATTTAGCAGTGGTTGGAGTTGAGTTGGAGGAATAAATGTCAGGCGAAGCGGTACTGCCCCCTGGTGGAGAAGGGCAACAAGTTGTGAGTTGGAGGAATAAATCATGTCAGACGAAGCGGTATTGCCCCCTGGTGGAGAAGGGCAACAAGTTGTCACCAATAAATTTCTCTGTGATCGTTGGCTGCCCACAACGGAGGAGCTGCAGCTTTAAATCCATGGATGGATGCTTAATAACCAGTAACAAAGTTGTGAAGGACGTCCAAATCTTCATGTTAATAACTGTTCTGATGACTGGCAGAGTAAGTGATTACAATAATGTACACATAGATGTCCCTCGTAGCTACAGCAGCTAAGCTAGTCTTTGCTAAAGTAAGATCGGTGTTGTTTACTGCGTGCTAAGCTCATAGCTTGAGCTACAGTAAATATCAGCGTATTTTAACGTAACAAAGAATAGCTTAGCTAATGTAACTTGTGCCACAGTAAATATCAGCCATGTGTACTTTAGTAAAAGCTACATCAGCTATGCTAATCTGTGCTACTTTAAACACTGTTGCTAGTAAAGATGGCTGATATTTCTCACATTACTACATTATTTATTTAGACTGCCTTTCATACTTAAATTAGTGTTAACAAAATAAATTATTTGTAATTATTGCTGTCATAGTATTTTTAACGTTTCTCAGTAAATGTCACTGATATTTATTTTCCACTATGATCTGCCTTTGTTAATAAAGTTAGTGGTGAAAAGTTACAATTTGGTAACTCCTTTTAATCCAGTAGTGAAAGCCTGAAAGCATTTTAATCGTTTTCTCCCTTTGTGTTTCTGTGTAAGGTACTGAGTCCCAGGAGATCGATGAAGCTGGATGGATGAAAGATGGACGAATCTGCTTTTCAAGTACATTTGGTGTTGCTGTGAAAACATGCATTGCTAAATGAATGTGTGCTTACCTTTAGTTTGAATAAAACAGTTGTACCAAGTTTCACTTTGTTTATTTCAATACGTTGAATACGTTGTTTAATGTCCAATAATGAGAAGTTCTACTGCACATAAATAAAACTTAGATGCAGTGATTGTTCTTTTGGTAACTTACCAGTTTAGTGTTTTATTGACGTACAAAACATAAAAACATGAATGTTGCTGTTCATCCTCCAGGAGTAGACTGATAAAGTTCAGAATAAAAGCTATAATTATAAATTCAAAACAATTTAAACTGAATACAATATGAGAACTGTGGGAGATTTTATGTATTTTAATTAAATGATTTATCAAAACACTCTTCAACAAGGAATGATGGAGCCGAGTGCAGTTTCTGACAAATTAACCGATTTCTCGCCATGCGGGACCACCCGACTGCGCCAACTCCTCCGAATCTGAGACTGGACCCATCAGGCGTAGGATCTGAGACTGGACGCAGGAGTAGGATCTGAGACTGGACCCGTGTCTACGAGCTTTTCACTCATCTGGGGCCTCATGTATCAAAGACTTGCGTGGATTTCTTACTGAAAAGTGACGTACGGTCAAATCCAGAAAAGTGTCTACGCACAAAAAAATCCAGATTTATCAAGCTGTGCGTACACCGGTATCCACGCACATTCCTTTTGTACATCACAATGAACGTGGAACTGAGCGCACGTCAGACACCTCCCCTGACACGCCTACATTTACATATGTTAAACAGATGCAAATTACTTCCTGCATGTGTGAAGGACATGTTTGTTTGATCCCTGCGCGATCAGAAATGATCTCTAGATTCAGGAAAACAATGGATTTAATATAATATGAGTGAGGACAAACATCCTAAGTAAGAATAGTAATAAACTGTGTTCATCACGCAAAGAACGAGTGATTGTGTGCCGGTATTCGTGTGCGCGCACGCTGCTGTCAGGTGCGCCACCGGCTCATTCATTCATTCTGAGTGAAAATATTAACTTTGCGCACGAGTTAATTACCATAATTACTGTAAACACAGAGGAACTTACTTGGATGTTTGCTAGAACATAGATCTTCGTTTATTTAATAGATGATATGAAGAAACGAGTCTCTGCGTCTCAGTGGAGACTTTTCATGACATGACGTGATGTTGGAGTCTCCAAAGCGCGCGCTGCAGCCTTGTGCGCAATCTGTTTGTCTGTGAAGCTTTTACTCCCATACAAGTTATAAATGGTGTACTTTCACGTGTCATTTTGGAGACATCTACAATAAACACAGATAATGACACACCTCCACTGCCGTGTAACACCGGCGAGGGTGCACGCGCGCTCAAAGCGCGACCATAACTCAGCCTTTGGGATCATATGGATGAGACCATTCCATTGGACATGAATCGGCTTTGTGTGGACTGGACTGGCACAGCCCTGATCGACCTGCCAGCTCCCTCTAAGCTCCTGTGGAACCCCAGTTTCTGCACGTGCACGCGTGATGCGCGGCCCCTGTGTTGCGCCAGTGCGCAGCAGTGCCAAACTGAAAAATGATTATTTCTGAAAACGGCTGATAAGCCATATCCTAGATCAGAGAATTATATCTGTTTATAAATAAATGCTCTGCGTGTTACACTATCTATATCCTCCAGTAAGGCTGAATGTATCCGTTCCTGTTACATTTATTTTTTGCACAACTTTGCGCGTCCATGTGGATGTACTTGTTAATCGTGTGTTTGGTGGGAATATTAATCATTTTCACATCATGAACAGTTAATAGTAATAATAATAATAATAATAATAATAATAATAATAATAATAATGAATTCAATTTATAACGCACTTTTCATTAATGAAAATCTCAAAGTGCTACAAAGTGCAACAGAATTAAATGTCGATAAAACAAATAATAAAACAGTTAAAATCAACAACAGTATCAACTAAGATCAAAAGTAGAATCATGAGGAGGCAGAGTATGCTCGGTTAAAAAGAAAGGTCTTCAAGCCGCTCTTAAAGTCAACCACAGACTGTGGGGCTTCAGTTTCTCTGAATCACCTGTAAGTGTCGCCAAAGGAACAAGAACCACAGAAACGTGCGTACGCAAGCAGGGGAGCTGGCGTGGAAATGTACGTGGATGCGCAGATATTCACGTTCATTTCAGTTTTGATACATACGGGGTTTTGCGTGGAAAGTGACGTGCGCAATGTTTTTGTGCGCACGCACGGTTGATACATGAGGCCCCAGGACCTTTAAAAAAAAAAAAAAAAGATTAGTAAACATTGTCATTTTTTGCATCACAAAGTTTAAAATAAGACTCCAAGTTTGCTACTCAAAGTAGGAAAAATAAAAATAAATACAGTTGCACCTAACATTTTTTACTCATTCACAAAAATAAATGTTCAATTTTATATTGATTTTAGTAAATTTATCTTAGATTTAATTTATTTTTGAATTACTGTGCTGGTTTACTTGTGTACCTGCTGCTTGTTCCTCTGCTGCTATCAGAGTACTGGTAAGTGTGTCTGTCAACTTCAGTGTGGGGTTCTGGTCACGACTCACGAGTGAGGGAAGAATGGAGCGTGAGCTTGACAGACGGATTGGTGCAGCATTTGCAGTATTAACGGACTCTGTACCGGTCCATTGTGGTGATGAGCTGTAAGACCAGGCCGTCCTGAACAACATAAAACATTTAATACATTATATATACAGTACTGTACATTTATACTTATATATATACATTTACACTTATACATTTTGATTATAATTTTACTGCTGTAAATGTCATAGTTTTACCATTAGTGTGTTACTGTTTCTGTAATTTTTAAACCTCTTATGTTGTTTGTGAAGCAACTTGATAACAGTTTATCTGTCATGATGATTTGGTTGAAGCTTTAGATTTTAATCATTTGAGAACATGTTAATGACCAGATCATTTTTATTATGTCCTGAAACATTAAAGCCTGAAATGAACTGAAAGAGGGTGGACATTTTTTAAACCACTGTAACACATTGTGTAGGCTACCTAAAATATTTCCTCCAGGATGACTGGCTTGCATTACCTGTCTCAGAGACAGTTTATCTGTCGTTAACGTGTGTGTGTGTGTGTGTGTCAGCCTGATGTCACAGGGTAAATAAAGGTTCAGAATAAAACATTAACAAGCAGCTTCCTAACAACAAAGAGTCTAGCATAAACACAGGTGGGACACTTTGTTCCCGTTAGTGTTACAAAGTGGAGGTTAGCATTAGCATAGCGTTGCTAAGCTAACGTCAGTAACAGACAGTAACAGAGGAGCAAGAAACTGAAAAAACTGTTCAAACACACACAGTTTTGCAAAATTATTCACAAAGAATTTTGGTTTACCGAACAAAAAGTGATCGGAGCATATTCTTGATGTTGTGGAGGGCCTGGTCGAGGGCACACACACACAGAGCCAGTAACCTACACTGCTACTAGTGGTCAGGAATGGAAGTATCGCCAACCAAAATGGCGGAAAACCCGAAAATTCCACTTCTGTGACGTCACATGGGAACTATGTATTTGTTGATCCATGTTTTCTTTTTTTTTTTTATGAAAATACATTTGGTTTGTTTATTTGTTTGAAAAATCTGTGAATATGTAATATACTGTTATATATCT
>JBBPBX010053028.1:0-15003 GCA_038048925.1 Garcialebias charrua
GTATACAATACTGTATACAGTATATATATACAGTATATTTTTTTATTTTTTTATTCTGGGTTTGGGTTTTGGGTTCTGTTTATTGTGTTTATTTTTCAATGCAATAAAATAACCAAATTTAAAAGGTAACAGATCATTGTAAACTTTGGTTTATTTACATAAAGATTTTAATGGCAGGATGTGCGGCCCCCGAGCTGCTGGCTTTCAGAAACTGTGGCCCCCTGAGCAGTTTAGTTGAATAGCCCTGCTCTAAACAGCAGCACTTCTATTTATTTTGTATTTACCATAGTTATTTTGTCAAGAATATTCATGAAGTTTCCTGGATTTGACCCCAGGCTGCACCAGAAGTGCTACAGCTAGCTGCTGCTGCCGCTATTTGTGCTCGTAAATAACCACAAAGCTTTATGTTAATGACCACATATAGAAAAAAAAAAGATAGTTGTGTAAAGGTTTATGAAACAAACATGCATGAATCAGTATGAACCTTCAGAGTTGTGAACAGTTGTGAAACAGCTGTAATCCAACGTTGTTGTAGCTGAGCTTGGACAAGCTGCTCGTCGGACGTATCAAAACTAAACTCGATGTTTCCAATCTAAGATTATTCAAATCGCTATAAGCGACAAGGAGGATGTTGTTCATAACTTTTACACAGAGACCCACTTCAAACGGGCTGAAATATCACTTTAACCAATGCTGACACATGTGAACCCTTCTGGGAAACAGATGTTCCTGATGCATCGACTAGATCCTCAGGAAATGTTAGCTTGAGCTGATTCAATGCATCAATAATGGAGAATGTTCAGCACGTGTCAGGTTTACCTCTGGTTGTTGGTGCTGGAGGGGGACATGTTGCAGGTAGATCCTGATGTGACTGCAGTCCTGCTGATAAAATCCTCAGTCACGTCACATTCATGCAGGGCTCCGACGTAGCGCTTCTCTGCTGCCTGTTTGGCATTTCTCTGTTACCAAAGACACGTTAACAAAGTGTTCAGGTTTTGATAAACACAAGCCAGTGTCAAAGTCATTAAAACTGTACACTCAACACTTCAACTTTTTAGTGATATTTATAAATCATAACAACAGCAAATGGTAAATGGACTGTACCTTTCTATCTTATGAAGACACTCAAAACTCTTTACAACACAATCTGTGCCTCATTTACTCATTCATACAGCACTCTACTAGATCTGTACAAAGATAACTGAACAAATCATTTTAAAGAGACTAATCAGAGCTTTATCACATTCAGACACTGATGGGACACACATCAGATGCAATGTTCAGTGTCTTGCCAGGGGCACTTCAGCATGTGGCTGCTGGTGGATTCAAACCCCCAACCCTTGCATTGGAGGACGACTGTTCTAACCACTCAGCCACAGCCGCCAGCAGGAGAATAGCTTTTTAGTTCTGTAGTTCCCAAAGTCTACATCATGTGTAGCTCTTCAGATACCGCTGTGTGAACGTTCAGCCCTCACACTGAAAATAATCATCCTTACAATAACACAACATATCTGTCACAGATACTTTAAATGACATTTCACAGATTATTTTAAACATGAGCAGCTCTTCAACACTTCTTAATGCATGCACCTGATAGTTGTTACAGTTCCATCTACAAACCACTAGAGGGAGCTCACATGTCGACAGAAGTACACAGTGGATGAAAAAAAACAACATTTGTTCATAAATGTTATATTATGTTGACTGTGATATAAAAGACTGGAATAATCCAAAACACGTTGAATGACCCCAGAGTGTTGGGTAAATGTGGGCTTTAAGCAGGGTTAAACCCAGGCTTGAGTAAAAACTGAAACTCAGACTTTCATCATCTGTAATAAGATGAGATGAGATATCTTTATTGATCCTACAGGACTTGGTAAGATGTAAACTTCTTGATGTTTCATTTTGCTTAGCTTCTTCTATTTGTGAATTTGATCAACTTAAAGATTTCTCAACATGAAATGTTGGTTTTCTTTATCATAAAATAATTTTGTAGATGGAACAACAAGTAAAGCCACTCTATTTTTGTCCTATTGTGGGAGTTTTTCTTTCAAATATTAGTCAAATGTTTAACAAGAAAGAAAAATAGTTTAACTATCATTCTTACAGTTCACATCCTAAACTTGTAACTAAAACATGTGCACGGTCATAATAATACACGTCCTTCTGCTCATTTTCTCGATAGTCTGCACATGCAGGCTCATAAACAAATTAAATACACGTTTTTTGGAGTTATATTTTCAGATTAAAATCAGTTCATCTCTGGATGACAGGGTTTTGTCACAGTTTGTGATATAAAAAGGGAAAGCAACATTCACCTGAGCGACCTGCTCCAACAGCAGGGGCCTTCCCTTCACTCTCGCTCGCATCTCTCGGATTTCCTGCTTGTATTCCTTCCTGCGCTCCAAGTCCTGCTTCCTGTCAAGAAAAACAAAAAGAACACATCATGTCTTAAAGCATAAAGGAAGCTTTTAGCCTCTAAACACTGCAATCAACAATCAATCTGAAACAGAAATGAGAACTCAAGTTTATCTCAACATCTATAACATTTGACTTGGTAAAAAGATGAACCCCAAATCTGAAAAAGTTGGGATGTTGGATAAAAAGGTAATAAAACAGAATGTAATTTATTGAATTTCACATTAACTCATACAGTATTTTATTCACAACGGAACATAATAAATATATCAATTGTTTAAACTAAGAAACTGTTTGACTTGGGAAGTTCATTTGGCATACGATGGCAGAAACAAGTTTCCAGAAAGTTGATCCATGAGCAACAAAAGGTGCAAAAAGTAGGTGGTTCAAACAAGAAACAGCTGGGGAGCATTTTCAACTCATTAAAATCAGTAAAAGTACTGAGTATAAAATAATGACATTTAATCTCTCAGAAGTCAAACTGGTATGAGACATTCACCAGTCTGTGCTTTTAAAACTGGTCCAGTTTCAGAATAATGCTCCTCAACAGAAACTTTGGGCTGTTTTAACACCTCATCATGTTCATAAGATCATCTACAGACTTCATGAATCTGAATACATGTCTGAGCTCAACGGACAAGGCTGAACGTCAGTGTCAGGTGCTGTGATCTTCGGGCCCTCAGGGGCCACTGCATTAACAACAGGTCTGATTCTGGTCTGAACATCACTGCAAGGGATCAGAACACTTCCACAACAATTGTCTGCAAACACAGATCACTGGGTCATCCACAAACGCTGGTTAAAGCTCTATCATGCAGAAAAGAAGGCAGATGTGAACACATCCAGAAACACTGCAGTGTTCTCTGGACCAAAGCTCATTTAAACTGGACTGAGGGAAAGTGGAAATCTGTTCTGTGGTCAGAGGAATCATCCGTCCGTTTCCTTTGACCTTCCAGGTCAGTTCAGTTGATTTATATAGCACCAAGTCGTTTAGCGCGGGGGATCCGTACCCTGAAGACCCGTGTTAAGTGAAAAATCATGACGTAGGAATAGTAATGCAATTAGTAAGTAATAATTTATATATACAGTATACAGTATATATATTCAGACTGTCATGATTTCAGCTCCCTGCCTCCTCTGCTCTTTGCCACCTGTAAGCTCTCTTGGCCACGCCCACTCCTACGCACCTTACAGCAGGAAGTTTATCCTGCAGTATGGGTTGTACAAAGCTGCAGGAGGTGGTAAATAATTTAAAATATTTTATTTCAAATGAAAATGTCATGCCGATCGTGCAGCTCATCCATCAATCAGCCAATTGTGTGTCATGTCCAATCTTATTTTGAAAATACACAATAGAGCAAATCTGCAAGACGTCCACTCAGACGTTCGAAGCCGGAACAAAGAGTGATCACATCGTGGCGCCAAGATAGTTCCCCCATGCTAAGAGACTGCTTTGAAAACACAAACTGGTCTGTCTTCAAAGAGGCAGCTACGAATGGAAGTTCAGTTGACCTGGAACTTTATGCTTCCTCAGTCCTGGGTTACATCAGTACATGTGCTGAAAATGTATCCATAAGAAAGTGTGTTAAATTTTACCCCAATCAAAAACCCTGGCTAAATAAGGATGTCCGCACCCTGCTGGCAGCCAGGGACACTGCATTCAAGTCTAAAGATACTGAGGAGTTGAGAAAGTGCAGGAGAGAACTGGATGATGGCATAAAGAAGGCCAAAGCCGCGTATGCACAGAGGATCGAGGGACAGTTCACCTCACATGATCCACGGAGCATGTGGCAGGGCATCAAATGCTTAACAGACTACAAGGGCAAAAGCAAACAATGCCCCAGGGACCCATCCCTGCCTGATGCCCTCAATAAGTTTTATGCACGTTTTGATGATCCAAACAGACCAACTAGCACCAGACTCACCTCATCACCAGACGAGGAGCACCTCAAAGTGACCGCAGCAGAAGTGAGAGGTAGTCTCAGAAGGATCAACCCTCATAAAGCTACGGGTCCAGACAACATCCCAGGGAAAGTTCTGAAGGAATGTGCGGACCAGCTCTGTGAGGTGCTGGCTGACATCTTCACCACCTCACTTTCACTGGAGTCAGTTCCCACCTGCCTGAAGACTGCCACCATCATCCCAGTCCCAAAAAGCTCCACAGTGACTGGTCTGAATGACTATAGACCGGTGGCTCTCACCCCGATAGTCGCTAAATGTTTTGAGAAACTGGTCATGTCCCACATCAAGACAGCCGTCAACATCAGCGAGGACCCTCATCAATATGCATACCGTGAGAACCGATCAACAGAGGACGCCATCTCCTCTGTGGTCCACACTGCTCTCACCCACCTGGATCAGAAGGACTCATACGTGCGTCTGCTCTTTGTGGACTTCACATCTGCCTTCAACACCATGATCCCCCAAACTCTGATAGACAAACTATCCACACTTGGACTAAGCCCCTCCATCTGTAACTGGGTACTAGACTTCTTAACAAACAGACCACAGTCCGTGAAGATCCACAACTTCTCCTCCTCCACCATCACCCTCAGCACTGGCTCTCCTCAAGGATGTGTGCTGAGCCCTCTTCTGTTCACTCTGCTCACATATGATTGTACAGCCACACATCCAGGCTGTCATATTGTTAAGTTTGCAGATGATACAGCTGTGGTGGGATGCATCACAAACAATGATGAGTCCAGCTACAGACAGGAGGTGGAACATCTGGAGAGCTGGTGCAAAGAGAACAACCTTCACATGAATGTGAAGAAGACGAAGGAGATGATTGTGGACTTCAGAAGGAACAAACACACCCACACCCCACTGTATATAGGTGGATCTGCGGTGGAGGTGGTCTCCAGTTACAAGTACCTGGGTGTACACTTGAATGATAACCTCAGCTGGAGCAACAACACCACCAGCCTGATCAAGAAAGGTCATCAGAGACTCTACTTCCTCAGACGGCTGAGACGAGCTGGTCTGAGAAGCTCAGTCCTCACCTCGTTCTACAGGTGTGCAGTGGAGAGCGTCCTGTGCTCCAGCATCAACGTGTGGCATGGAGGCTGCACAGTTGCAGAGAGGAAAGCTCTACAAAGAGTGGTGAAGGCTGCACAGAAGTCTGTGGGAGTCAGTCTCCCCACCATCACAGACATCTACACCTCCAGATGCAGAAAAAGAGCCACCTGCATCATGAAAGACCTCACTCACCCAGCACACTCACTCTTTGCACCACTCCCCTCGGGACGGAGGTTGAGGAGCATCAAATGTAGAACCACTAGACTGAGGAACAGCTTCTACCCTGAGGCTGTCAGACTCATGAATAAATAAATAATAAGAATAAACACTGCAAAATGTCACATCATGCTGATACTGATCTGTTTCTTGTTGCTGCGTTCATCTGTGACCATCTGCTCATGTTCGTGCTGCTGTTTATAATGATGTTTTTCTACTACATTAGGGCTTAGTGTATTACTAGCTGATGTCTCTCTTAGTTAATCCTAGATGTTATTATTGTTTTTCTCTTGCATTTGTTGTTGGATGTAACTGGGACCCTGTGTACATAATCTCGTTTTCAACACATGTACTACATGCGGTGCAAATGACAATAAATTCTCTCTGACTCTCTGACTCTGACTGCAATAAACTAACTGTGAAGTAGCGAGGGACTGCTGTATATAAAAAATAATTTAGCATTATTTATCTGAGGAGCAGACTGCTTTGAGTTTAACTCATCACAGAACTCTCATCTTGAGCAAGCATGAAGGCGACAGTGGAAAGGAAAAACTCCCTCATGAAGAAGAAACCTTTAGCAGAACCAGGCTCAGGACAAGCGGTCATCTGCTTCGACCAGCTGGGTTATAGAGGAACAGATACACAATGGCAGGTCAAGAATCACATGTTAAGATAGAAATAGTATCAAATGAAAACTATTCAATTTTAACTATTCATTTAAGGAAATAAAGTCAGTTTGTCCTCCAGTAGTCTAAGTCTATAGCAGCATGACAAGCCAACCCTAACTATAGGATTTATGAAAAAGGAAAGTGTTAATCCCAGTCTTCAAACTGGACAATGTGTCAGCCTCATGGACACAAACTGGAAGTTGGTTCCACAAGAGAGGAGCCTGAGAACTGAAAGATCTTCCTCCCATTCTGCTGCTGGAAACTCTAGGAACCACAAGTAAACCTGGATTTGACAGGGAGCCAACGGAGAGAAACTAAAACTGGAGAGATATGATCTCTACCACAAACTCCAGTTCAGACTCTGGCAGCAGTATGTTGGATCAACTGAAGACTTTTTAAAGAAGTATTTGGACACCCAGATAACAAACCATTGCAATAGTCCAGTCCAGAGCCATATAAAGTGAGAGTTGCGACACTCCCATAGAGTTCCATTGTAAGAATGGAATGCGGAAATCACGTGGGTCATGGAGGGGGCGATTTGTTCCATGGCTCTGGGTAACTGTCTGAAGCTGCCTGCAGTAGCGCTCCGTCGCCGCCAGAGGGCGCAGCTCCACAAGGTTTCCATAGCCGTTGGTTGGAACGATTGACCGCCTGTCGGCGAGATCAAAGAGTGTCGGAAGTTGAACTCTCTATATATATGGCTCTGGTCCAGTCTAGACATGACAAATGCATGAAACAGTTTTTCAGCATCATTTTTTGGATAAGATGTTTCTAATTTTAGTGATTAGTGAAAGTGATTGGTGGAAGAAGGCAGTTCTAATAACATTTTTGATGTGGGGGATAAAAGATATGTCCTGATCAAAAATAACACCAAGACTTTTAACATTAGAACTGGAGGCAGATTAATGCCATCTAAGGAGGACGAAAGACTGAAAATTAATTAATGTTCAGGTCCAAAAACCAAAACAGTCTTGTCTGTGTTCAAAAGCAGAAAATTAAGGGTCATCCAGGTTTTTATGTCTTTAAGACATGTTTGTAGTCCAAGTAACTGATTGGATTCATTGGGTTTAATGGACAAATATAATTGTGTATCATCAGCATAACAATGAAAATGTATCCCATGCTGTTTAATAACTTTACCTAATGAAATCATATATAAAGTAAAGAGTATCGCTCGCTCCAAGCAGTGAGCCTTGAGGAACTCCATGACTAACTGTGGTGTATGAAGGAGATTCATTATTTATACTGTATTTACAAATTAGACTCTATCAGATGAATATAATTTAAACATGCGGGCTGGTGCCTATCTCCAGCAGTCCCTGTGCGAGAGGCGAGGGACACCCTGGACCGGTCTACAGTCCATCACAGGGACAAAGACAAACAAAAACTACCCTTTGTACCTAACATGCATGTTTTTGGTCTGTGGGGGGCACAAGGTACCCCACAGAAAGCCCATGCATGCATGAAGGGAAAATACAAACTCCACCCAGAAAGGCCCCATGTCAGGTGGTGATGCTGCACCCTGATCAACTGCACCCTGATCAACTGCACCCTGATCAACTGCACCCTGATCAACTGCACCCTGATCAACTGCTCTACCAGCTGCGCTGCCTTTGTGGAACTAGAGACACCACATTGTCTCTCTGATGGCGTGGGCATCTGGAAAGGTGTCATCAATGCAGGACATTATCTACAGGTTTTAGAAACATTACTATCATCCAGACAACGTCTTCAGCCATGCCTTTTGTCTTTTTGGGATGTCCTATAAAATCTACAATTTCCTATTACCCCCCTGCCACAGTTGAAACATTTACGTTGTGAAAAACGATGGCTTCATGAGATCTGTACACAGCCCAGCGTGCTGGAAGTAATTCAACAATACTGAGAAACAGAAAAGTGCTTGTTAGTGTCTGACCTGAAGTCTTTCAGTTTGTCAGTGTCTGACCTGAAGTCTTTCAGTTTGTTTGTGTCTGACCTGAAGTCTTTCAGTTTGTTAGTGTCTGACCTGAAGTCTTTCAGTTTGTTTGTGTCTGACCTGAAGTCTTTCAGTTTGTTAGTGTCTGACCTGAAGTCTTTCAGTTTGTTAGTGTCTGACCTGAAGTCTTTCAGTTTGTTTGTGTCTGACCTGAAGTCTTTCAGTTTGTTAGTGTCTGACCTGAAGTCTTTCAGTTTGTTTGTGTCTGACCTGAAGTCTTTCAGTTTGTTAGTGTCTGACCTGAAGTCTTTCAGTTTGTTAGTGTCTGACCTGAAGTCTTTCAGTTTGTTTGTGTCTGACCTGAAGTCTTTCAGTTTGTTTGTGTCTGACCTGAAGTCTTTCAGTTTGTTAGTGTCTGACCTGAAGTCTTTCAGTTTGTTAGTGTCTGACCTGAAGTCTTTCAGTTTGTTTGTGTCTGACCTGAAGTCTTTCAGTTTGTTTGTGTCTGACCTGAAGTCTTTCAGTTTGTTAGTGTCTGACCTGAAGTCTGAAGTCTTTTAGTTTGTTAGTGTCTGACCTGAAGTCTTTCAGTTTGTTTGTGTCTGACCTGAAGTCTTTCAGTTTGTTAGTGTCTGACCTGAAGTCTTTCAGTTTGTTTGTGTCTGACCTGAAGTCTTTCAGTTTGTTTGTGTCTGACCTGAAGTCTTTCAGTTTGTTAGTGTCTGACCTGAAGTCTTTCAGTTTGTTAGTGTCTGACCTGAAGTCTTTCAGTTTGTTTGTGTCTGACCTGAAGTCTTTCAGTTTGTTTGTGTCTGACCTGAAGTCTTTCAGTTTGTTAGTGTCTGACCTGAAGTCTTTCAGTTTGTTTGTGTCTGACCTGAAGTCTTTCAGTTTGTTAGTGTCTGACCTGAAGTCTTTCAGTTTGTTTGTGTCTGACCTGAAGTCTTTCAGTTTGTTTGTGTCTGACCTGAAGTCTTTCAGTTTGTTTGTGTCTGACCTGAAGTCTTTCAGTTTGTTAGTGTCTGACCTGAAGTCTTTCAGTTTGTTAGTGTCTGACCTGAAGTCTTTCAGTTTGTTTGTGTCTGACCTGAAGTCTTTCAGTTTGTTTGTGTCTGACCTGAAGTCTTTCAGTTTGTTTGTGTCTGACCTGAAGTCTTTCAGTTTGTTTGTGTCTGACCTGAAGTCTTTCAGTTTGTTTGTGTCTGACCTGAAGTCTTTCAGTTTGTTAGTGTCTGACCTGAAGTCTTTCAGTTTGTTAGTGTCTGACCTGAAGTCTTTCAGTTTGTTTGTGTCTGACCTGAAGTCTTTCAGTTTGTTTGTGTCTGACCTGAAGTCTTTCAGTTTGTTTGTGTCTGACCTGAAGTCTTTCAGTTTGTTAGTGTCTGACCTGAAGTCTTTCAGTTTGTTAGTGTCTGACCTGAAGTCTTTCAGTTTGTTAGTGTCTGACCTGAAGTCTTTCAGTTTGTTTGTGTCTGACCTGAAGTCTTTCAGTTTGTTAGTGTCTGACCTGAAGTCTTTCAGTTTGTTTGTGTCTGACCTGAAGTCTTTCAGTTTGTTTGTGTCTGACCTGAAGTCTTTCAGTTTGTTAGTGTCTGACCTGAAGTCTTTCAGTTTGTTAGTGTCTGACCTGAAGTCTTTCAGTTTGTTTGTGTCTGACCTGAAGTCTTTCAGTTTGTTTGTGTCTGACCTGAAGTCTTTCAGTTTGTTAGTGTCTGACCTGAAGTCTTTCAGTTTGTTAGTGTCTGACCTGAAGTCTTTCAGTTTGTTAGTGTCTGACCTGAAGTCTTTCAGTTTGTTAGTGTCTGACCTGAAGTCTTTCAGTTTGTTTGTGTCTGACCTGAAGTCTTTCAGTTTGTTTGTGTCTGACCTGAAGTCTTTCAGTTTGTTAGTGTCTGACCTGAAGTCTTTCAGTTTGTTAGTGTCTGACCTGAAGTCTTTCAGTTTGTTAGTGTCTGACCTGAAGTCTTTCAGTTTGTTAGTGTCTGACCTGAAGTCTTTCAGTTTGTTAGTGTCTGACCTGAAGTCTTTCAGTTTGTTAGTGTCTGACCTGAAGTCTTTCAGTTTGTTTGTGTCTGACCTGAAGTCTTTCAGTTTGTTAGTGTCTGACCTGAAGTCTTTCAGTTTGTTTGTGTCTGACCTGAAGTCTTTCAGTTTGTTTGTGTCTGACCTGAAGTCTTTCAGTTTGTTAGTGTCTGACCTGAAGTCTTTCAGTTTGTTTGTGTCTGACCTGAAGTCTTTCAGTTTGTTAGTGTCTGACCTGAAGTCTTTCAGTTTGTTTGTGTCTGACCTGAAGTCTTTCAGTTTGTTTGTGTCTGACCTGAAGTCTTTCAGTTTGTTAGTGTCTGACCTGAAGTCTTTCAGTTTGTTTGTGTCTGACCTGAAGTCTTTCAGTTTGTTAGTGTCTGACCTGAAGTCTTTCAGTTTGTTTGTGTCTGACCTGAAGTCTTTCAGTTTGTTAGTGTCTGACCTGAAGTCTTTCAGTTTGTTAGTGTCTGACCTGAAGTCTTTCAGTTTGTTTGTGTCTGACCTGAAGTCTTTCAGTTTGTTTGTGTCTGACCTGAAGTCTTTCAGTTTGTTTGTGTCTGACCTGAAGTCTTTCAGTTTGTTAGTGTCTGACCTGAAGTCTTTCAGTTTGTTAGTGTCTGACCTGAAGTCTTTCAGTTTGTTTGTGTCTGACCTGAAGTCTTTCAGTTTGTTAGTGTCTGACCTGAAGTCTTTCAGTTTGTTGTGTCTGACCTGAAGTCTTTCAGTTTGTTAGTGTCTGACCTGAAGTCTTTCAGTTTGTTTGTGTCTGACCTGAAGTCTTTCAGTTTGTTAGTGTCTGACCTGAAGTCTTTCAGTTTGTTAGTGTCTGACCTGAAGTCTTTCAGTTTGTTTGTGTCTGACCTGAAGTCTTTCAGTTTGTTAGTGTCTGACCTGAAGTCTTTCAGTTTGTTAGTGTCTGACCTGAAGTCTTTCAGTTTGTTAGTGTCTGACCTGAAGTCTTTCAGTTTGTTTGTGTCTGACCTGAAGTCTTTCAGTTTGTTAGTGTCTGACCTGAAGTCTTTCAGTTTGTTTGTGTCTGACCTGAAGTCTTTCAGTTTGTTTGTGTCTGACCTGAAGTCTTTCAGTTTGTTTGTGTCTGACCTGAAGTCTTTCAGTTTGTTAGTGTCTGACCTGAAGTCTTTCAGTTTGTTAGTGTCTGACCTGAAGTCTTTCAGTTTGTTAGTGTCTGACCTGAAGTCTTTCAGTTTGTTTGTGTCTGACCTGAAGTCTTTCAGTTTGTTAGTGTCTGACCTGAAGTCTTTCAGTTTGTTTGTGTCTGACCTGAAGTCTTTCAGTTTGTTTGTGTCTGACCTGAAGTCTTTCAGTTTGTTTGTGTCTGACCTGAAGTCTTTCAGTTTGTTTGTGTCTGACCTGAAGTCTTTCAGTTTGTTAGTGTCTGACCTGAAGTCTTTCAGTTTGCTGCTGTGAGTGTGACACAGAGCCAGGTGGGGGTCGTTGGCCTGGGCCCGCTTCAGAACAACCGTCTGCAGCATCTTCTCCCTCTGCCGTTGCTTCTCCTTCCACCTCTCCTCCTCCTCCTCTGCCTTCTTCCTCTGCTCCAGCACCTTTCTACTCAGGGAGAAAACTTTAGTCACACGAGGAGGAGGAGGGTTTGGAGGAGGGGGACTGGATGCTGGGTGGACTGAGGGTGTTGGGGAAAAGGAGTTCCATGAATATTTGGTCCGGGGGGTCAACTACAGAGAGTCTCTAAACATCTGGGTCCTCAGACTCTGACTAGCTCTACTACAATGGTGGAGGCATTTGGCGTCCACATGTGGTACCTCACAGCCTCGTGGCGCTTCTTAGTGGCGTCGGTGACCTTGGCAGGGAGGATCTCCGTGCTCCCTGACAGCGACGAACCAAGGCTTGAGTTGGGCGTCCGCGCAGGCCAGCGCAGCATCCGGGGGCTGCAGCGGTCCTTCTCGATGTCGGCCAGGATGCGTTCTCGGTGAGATGAGATTTGTGACGTCCTCAGCTGGAAGGGCTCACATGCAGTTGCAGGCTTCACTTCCTTGCGTCTCTCTAGCTGTTTCTGGAAGCGTTTGTAGCTGGCGTTAAAGTCAGGAACCTCCTTGTTGATCCGGGGTCTGTGGGACAAGTTGTCGTCTCCTTCGGCCTCTTGTTTGCTTTTCTTCCTTTCACTGAGTCGCCGTGTGAGCATGCTGGGAGGCATGGAAGCACTGTGGAGCATCTCCTCAGCCCTCATCTGTATCTTGATGGACCGATACAGCTGCTCCTCCTTCATCTGCTCCCCTGACGCGGCTGCGTGCACGCACTTTGGCACAGGCTTAGCCTTAAAGGGTTTCACTTTGTCCTGGTCAGGTGGCTGCTGTCGCTGCTGCTTCTGCTCCTTCTTCAGCCGCTCTCTCTCCAAAAAGCTGAAGGGCTTCTGCTCATGCTCCCTGGTGGTTCTGCGTCGTCCCTCAGTCCGCTCCTGCAGCTCTTCATACAGTGGGAGGTGAACGTGCGCAGGTACGGGGCTTGCACGGAACTTCCTCTGACACTCTGTCAGTTCTTCCAGCTGCCTCTTCAGCCGTGCGTTCTCCACTTGCACCTCCGAGCGTGTCTTCAAGACGCCTCTCTGATGCTCAGCCTCCCGCAGCGTCATGTGGAACGGCTTTGGGACCGTCACTTTGTGCTTGATGTTGTCCTGCAGCCTCGTCTGTCCTTCTCTCTTTAGTGCCCTCTGCTCAGCAGGCAGGCTGTGCAGAGACGAGGAGGACAGGTGGCGAGGGGACACCTTGAAGTCCTTCCACATATTCTTGATGTACTCTTTGGGAGAAGAAAGCAGGCCTTTCTCTACATCGTTGCTGACGCCTTCATTCTCGTCGGAGGAGTCGGAGTGTCCAGAGCCCCTCCTGAGCTCAGCAGCAGAGTGGGTCTTCCTCAGCCAGCGACGTGACGCTGCAGGGCTCCTGTCTGTCCACCGAGCTCTGATGAACACAAAAAGATCAAAACAGTCAAATATTTAGTCTAAGAGAGAACAAGTATATAGATTTCATGCCTCCAGTGTGATTTTTTATTTACTACAGTACCTGCCAGCATGGATGAAGGTGTGTGTTTATCAGTTTTTAGCAAAATATCACATGAACCACTTGATAAAATGTATTGAAGTGTTAAGAAGGTAATTAATAAAGAGTCCAGTGTGTCATGCAGGAGGTGTGATGTGGTGTTCAGGATCTGGAGCAGGTTCTTCAGAATCCTCTGCTCAGAGACTGCAGGTCCACTCCCAGAACTGAACCAGCTCTCTTCATGAGTTTACTGAGTCTGTTGACATCAGCTTTCTTCACCCTGCTGCCCCAGCTCATCACAGCATAGAAGAAGATGCTGGAGACCACTGAGTGGTAAAACATCTGCAGCATGGTCCTGCAGAGACCACTGAGTGGTAAAACATCTGCAGCATGGTCCTGCAGAGACCACCGAGTGGTAAAACATCTGCAGCACGGTCCTGCAGAGACCACCGAGTGGTAAAACATCTGCAGCATGGTCCTGCAGAGACCACTGAGTGGTAAAACATCTGCAGCATGGTCCTGCAGAGACCACCGAGTGGTAAAACATCTGCAGCATGGTCCTGCAGAGACCACTGAGTGGTAAAACATCTGCAGCATGGTCCTGCAGAGACCACCGAGTGGTAAAACATCTGCAGCACGGTCCTGCAGAGACCACCGAGTGGTAAAACATCTGCAGCATGGTCCTGCAGAGACCACCGAGTGGTAAAACATCTGCAGCACGGTCCTGCAGAGACCACCGAGTGGTAAAACATCTGCAGCATGGTCCTGCAGAGACCACTGAGTGGTAAAACATCTGCAGCACGGTCCTGCAGAGACCACCGAGTGGTAAAACATCTGCAGCACGGTCCTGCAGAGACCACCGAGTGGTAAAACATCTGCAGCACGGTCCTGCAGAGACCACCGAGTGGTAAAACATCTGCAGCACGGTCCTGCAGAGACCACCGAGTGGTAAAACATCTGCAGCACGGTCCTGCAGAGACCACCGAGTGGTAAAACATCTGCAGCACGGTCCTGCAGAGACCACCGAGTGGTAAAACATCTGCAGCACGGTCCTGCAGAGACCACCGAGTGGTAAAACATCTGCAGCATGGTCCTGCAGAGACCACCGAGTGGTAAAACATCTGCAGCATGGTCCTGCAGAGACCACCGAGTGGTAAAACATCTGCAGCATGGTCCTGCAGAGACCACTGAGTGGTAAAACATCTGCAGCATGGTCCTGCAGAGACCACCGAGTGGTAAAACATCTGCAGCATGGTCCTGCAGAGACCACTGAGTGGTAAAACATCTGCAGCATGGTCCTGCAGAGACCACCGAGTGGTAAAACATCTGCAGCACGGTCCTGCAGAGACCACCGAGTGGTAAAACATCTGCAGCATGGTCCTGCAGAGACCACCGAGTGGTAAAACATCTGCAGCATGGTCCTGCAGAGACCACCGAGTGGTAAAACATCTGCAGCACGGTCCTGCAGAGACCACTGAGTGGTAAAACATCTGCAGCATGGTCCTGCAGAGACCACCGAGTGGTAAAACATCTGCAGCACGGTCCTGCAGAGACCACTGAGTGGTAAAACATCTGCAGCACGGTCCTGCAGAGACCACTGAGTGGTAAAACATCTGCAGCACGGTCCTGCAGAGACCACTGAGTGGTAAAACATCTGCAGCACGGTCCTGCAGAGACCACTGAGTGGTAAAACATCTGCAGCATGGTCCTGCAGAGACCACCGAGTGGTAAA
>JBBPBX010053029.1:0-23984 GCA_038048925.1 Garcialebias charrua
ATAAACTGGGGACCTCTGTCTGAAGTGATGTCCGAGGGCACACCAAAACGGGCAACCCAAGTGGAGAGGAACGCACCAGCCACGTCGGAGGTAGTTGTGGAAGAAAGAGGAACGACCTCCGGCCACCTGGTTGTGCGGTCGACCACTGTAAGCAGGTGTGTGAAACCCCGTGATGGGGGCAGGGGACCAACTAAGTCCACATGCACGTGGTCAAAACGCTTGGCTGGAATGGGAAATGGTTCCAGTGGTGCCTTAGTGTGCCGGTGCACCTTGGCACGCTGACAAGCCACGCAAGCCGCTGCCCAACTCCTCACCTCTCTGCGTAAACCAGGCCACACAAAACGTGCGCTGACTAGTTTCACAGACGCGCGCACACCTGGGTGCGAGAGAGAGTGAACAGAGTCAAAAATGCGGCGGCGCCAACCTGATGGAACCACTGGGCGTGTCCGGCCTGTGGAAACGTCACACAGGATCAAAGGACCGCCCTCTCCCAATTTGACCTCCTCTAGCTTAAGCCCTGAAACGCCGGCACGAAGGGCAGTTATATCAGCGTCTCCCGGTTGGTCAGCGGCCATGGCAGAAAAATCTACCCCGAGGAGTACAGGACAAACGAGCACCCGTGACAGACAGTCTGCCACTGAGTTGGATTTTCCAGCCACATGGCGGACGTCCGTTGTAAACTCTGAAATGGCCGCCAAGTGCCGTTGCTGACGTGCTGACCAGGGCTCCGAAACTTTAGACATTGCAAACGTGAGTGGTTTGTGGTCCACATAAGCCGTAAATGAACGACCCTCCAGCAAAAAACGAAAGTGCCGTGTAGCTAAGAATAGCGCCAACAACTCGCGGTCAAAAACGCTGTACTTGCGCTCGCAGTCCCGCAATTTACGGCTGAAAAATGCCAACGGCTGCCATGCGTCGCCAACGCGTTGCTCTACAACGGCCCCCACAGCTATATCCGAAGCATCAGTTGTCAACGCAATCGGGGCCTCTGAATCTGGATGGGCTAGGAGTGCCGCACTAGCTAACGCGGACTTAGCACCATCAAAAGCAGTGATCCGGTCTGGGGTCCAAACCACTGTGTCAGTCGCCTTCCTCGAGCGCAGGGCCTCGTAGAGAGGCTGCAGGAGATGGGCTGCATTGGGAATGAACCTGTTGTAAAAGTTCACCATGCCTAAAAACTCCTGCAACTTTTTAACCACCAGAGGACGTGGGAACTCTGCCACCGCCTGCACCTTGGCAGGCAATGGAACTGCACCCTGCGCGGAAATTCGATGACCTAAAAAATCGATCACCGGTAAACCAAACTGGCACTTAACCGGATTAATGATCAAGCCATGTGCATCCAAGCGCTGAAAAATTTCTTTCAGGTGCAACAGGTGCTCCTCGGTTGACGAGCTGGCCACCAAAATGTCGTCCAGATAGACAAACACAAAATCGAGGCCACGTAACACGGAGTCCATCAGCCTTTGAAAAGTCTGTGCTGCCCCCTTTAGTCCAAACGGCATGCGGAGGAACTCAAAAAGCCCAAAGGGGGTGATTACTGCAGTTTTAGGTACATCGCTGGACTGCACTGGGACTTGATGGTAGCCGCGCACCAGATCCACCTTAGAAAAAATGGAAGCACCCGACAACCGAACAGAAAAGTCCTGAATGTGCGGAATGGGGTAGCGATCAGGCGTCGTCACGTTATTTAAACGGCGAAAATCGCCACATGGGCGCCACGACCCGTCTGCTTTTGGTACCATGTGAAGGGGGGAGGCCCACGGGCTGTTAGAGCGTCTAACAATACCCAACCTCTCCATGGTACCAAACTCCTCTTTAGCGATGGCCAGTTTAACAGCGTCGAGGCGGCGTGCACGTGCGAAAACGGGCGGTCCCGTGGTAGGGATGAAATGCTCGACCCCGTGTTTAGTTTCTGAAGAGGAAAAAGCAGGTGTAGTTAAAGAGGGGAATTCTGCCAACAAACCTTGAAAAACATCTCCTGAAACTAAAACATTAGCATGAGTTAGCGGCCCAGCCCCCCCAGATACACATGGGAAAGTTGCAAAAGTTACAGCGTCAATAAGTCTGCGGTTAGCAACATCTACTAACAGTCCATGAGCACATAAAAAATCTGCACCGATAATAGGAACAGTCACTGAGGCAACAACAAAGTCCCACTCGAACTCACGACCATGGAAAGAAACTGTTGCCCGTCTAGTGCCAAAAGTTCCAATGGGAGAACCGTTAGCAGCAGTTAGCAGTGGGCCACTGCCTCGGCTTGCTAATTCAGGTCCAACAGGGTGGACCAAACTCTTCTGGGAACCAGAGTCAACCAGAAAACGACGTCCTGACAGGGAGTCTGTGACAAAGAGCAGCTCACCTCGCTCGCCAGCGCCCACAGCTGCTACTGAGCGCCGGCTTCCTCGTTTCCCGACACCCATGCACATGGTGGGATGCAGCGCTTAGCTTTGTTTGCGAACCTCCGGTGGTAGAAACACAAAGAGCTCCCCCGCCGAGTTCGCGCGCCAACAGCTGAAACCGCCGCTGGCTCCTCCATCTCCACCGTCTGCTCCGGCTCCACCGATGTACTCTGCACCGTGAACCGTCTGGTCGCCAGCAGGACCCGGTCCGCCTCCTCCGCCAAACCCCGGTAATCACCGGTAGATAAACAAGGGGAGTTGGCCAAAGTAGCCCTCACTTGCGACGGAAGCTGGCGCAGGAAAATGTGAGGGAAAAGGAAACCCCCGTCGTCTGAACCAAGTAGCGACAGCATTTTGTCCATCATGTTCACAGCCGTGCCGTCACCCAAACCCGGCAGCGATAGCAGTTTATCAGCCCTCTCAGTTGAAGTCAAAGTGTACCTTCGAAGCAGAAACTCTTTGAGGGCGCCATATTTGCCCACGTGTGGCGGGTCGCGCAGCAGCGGCATGGCTTTGCGGGTTGACTGCATATCCAGAGCCGACACGACCAAGAAGTACCTGGTTTCATCTGCGTTCACGCCTCGGAGGCGAAAGAGTGCCTCGATGTGCTGGAACCACGAAACCGGGTCACTCTGCCAGAACTCCGGGAGCTTAACACTCGCTGCGGGAGCAAAGTCGGCTGGGTTCGGCTGCAACAGCTGGGCAGACGTCGCGGCGGCGGGGTCCGAAGAAGAAACAACATCCTCGTTTGGTTCTGACATATTTCACGTCAGGTCACCAACTGTAGCGTGTGAAGAAGGAGAAACAAACTGATCTGCAAGCAGTTGCCTTTAATCCTTCGAGCGTCAAAACCAGTTACAGAATGAATGAATGAACACACGAACACTTCTTCTTCATCACCTGGTAAAACCTGGGGAGCACCTCGCTGGCTCCTCCTACTGGGTGAGAGAGAGATGAGGCCACATACCTCACCAACACACCACAATACCTTATTTATGCAAAGTCTTGATGACTTGGGACTGCAGTAGCTCAGTGGTCAGTGCCATGGTCTTGTAACCTAAAGCTGTAGGTTTGAGTCCAGGTTGTGTCTGGAAGGACATTTGGTGTAAAAACAGTTGCCATATATTTCATGCCAGATCTCTCACTGAGGTGACCCCTACAGAAAGGAGCAGGGGGAATAAAACTCCTGAAGTCTAAAAAAGTTGAGTCAGGCCCTTAAAAAAATTGTAGAAACCTTTTGTCTTTCATCTGTAAAACTTAGTCTGAAGAGCTGTACTAAGCTCAGTCTTATAAATACCAAATTTTATAGTGGATCAACCTGTTTGTTGTTGACTGACAATATTATAGGCAGAAACATGGGTGTGGGTCTCCAGTTTGTCCTATTATTGCCAACCTGTACATGGAGGAGGTAGAACAGATAGCCTTTTCTACCACCAAGACATTTGTTCAGATATGTTGATGACACCTAGACCTGATGCAATAAACAATAAATCAATTAATCGTATAATAAATTAAGATCAACCTCATTTGCATTTATCGGCTTTATCGTTTCTTCATGTCTCTCTCTTTCTACTGAAGACATTAGATGACAAAAAGGCTCAAATCTGGTGCTCTTCACTCACCCTCCCTTTCTCATTTCTCTTTAAAATCCATTTTAACTGTCCAAAATTGTGTTTATGGGTCGTTAAAAGCAGCTAAGCTGAGAAGCTAAGCTATGAGCTAAGCTAACAGGCCAACCTCGGGGAAAAACCTACGTTTTAGTAAAGCTCCAAAATTCACAGTTGAAACCTGTGCCTTTGTATAAAAAGTTTTTCTCTGCAAAAAGAAGATGAGAAATTGTTTACTGATATTTTTATTAAAAGCTTTGTGTGAAAAATGCTATGCTAAAGAGCTCAAATCATACCGCCCGTCCACCATTTTGAGAACCAGAGAGACAGCCCATGTCACGTCAAGGGGCCTCCCTCCCATTTTTTTTAAAGGGACACGTTCACTCCCTTACTTGTGAACTCCTTGAACTCCTTCGGGTCAAATAATATTACACTGCCATCTGGTGGTCAAAACAGGTACTACATGCAAAACAAATTGAAAATGTCTTCTTAAATTTGACAACAATTACTGATTATTGTCAAATTTCAATTAATAGTATCGTTTATTGCAATATTTTCTGAGACAATTAATCACCCAGCAAAATTTGCTATTGTGACCGGCATATATAATGACACCTGGATTAATATTAAATGTCAGAAAGTTCAACATTTCACTGATCATATTAACTCTGTGGATGAACACAGTATATAAAGTTCACATGAGAATATGTAAAATTAATTTAAAAACTGTCAGGTTGGCTTTCTTGGACTTTGAGGTCTCAGTTTCTGATAGAGGACATTTGCAAATTGAGGTGTACCACAAACCTGGCTGGAGTCCTGTTTGTTTTTTTTCTCTGCTTCCAGGAAGGCCCAGATAGGATATACACATTGCTCTAGAGCAGGGGTGTCAAAGTCGAATAAACCGAGGGCCAAAAAAACAAATTTGCTACAAGCCAAGGGCCTGACTGGTTCAATGTTTATTATAAGGGGGTGATATAAGATTTTTTTTTTCTTCTTTCTGCACTCTTTTCATTCAGTGTTTTCTTTTTTGATGAATTTATTATATTTTGTCTCTTTTAAATGAATAAATGAATTAAATAAAATATTAAATAGCTTTACATCTGTTAAGTTCTTGGCATAAATCAATTTTCTTATGATTTTTAATTAATATGCTTTTTAATGATTGATTACTGTTGGCTGCAAGTATCAAGCTGTGAAATCCTTTATTTTCTTCAGCTGATAGCTGTTGGTCATTAATTATGATGAAGTTTAGCAACTTCTCGATGAACATTTGAGCTCCGTGGCTTCAGCTGTGTGTTTTTCTTGTTCAGTCTGGGGCGGGCGCTCTGATTTCGGTCAGCCGCTCTCCGCCTGTCCATCCTCCGAGACGATCAGACAGCGGGTCGGACTGGACGCAGCTGGCCGCTGTTTGGTCTCCTTGTTTAGGTTCAGCGAGAGTGGCATCCCGTCGAAGCCCCGGAGCTCGAATGTCCAACGTAAAACTAACTTGACAGAGGTTTAATGTGGCACTATGTCTCTGCAGACATTGCACATTGCTGTCTTGTGGTGTTTAGTGTAAAATACTTCCACACAGCGGACATGTTACGATGAAAAGTTGGCTAGCTGTTCGCTACAGTGCTACTCACAGTGAGTCTGCACGCTGGCTGCAAACTATAAAATGGATTTCCTGAATGTGACGTGAGGCGGGTCTTATAACTCTAGGTTCATGAGACACGCTCTGGATCGGATCGGGTCCATCCCTACTATCAATCCATTTTCAATCAATCCATTTTATTTATAAAGCACCCTTCATACTAAAAGCAGCTCAAAGTGCTGTACAGAATTATAACACAATAAACTCACAAAATTAAAGCAAACGACACACACAAAATAAATAAAATCCATCCATCCATCCATCTTCTTCCGCTTATCCGGGGTCGGGTCGCGGGGGTAGCAGCCTAAGTAGGGAGGCCCAGACTTCCCTCTCCCCAGCCACTTGGAGCAGCTCCTCCGGGGGAATCCCAAGGCGTTCCCAGGCCAGCCGAGAAACATAGTCCCTCCAGCGCGTCCTGGGTCTTCCTCTGGGTCTCCTCCCGGTGGGACATGCCCGGAACACCTCACCAGGGAGGCGTCCAGGAGGCATCCTAACCAGATGCCCGAGCCACCTCAACTGGCTCCTCTCGATGTGGAGAAGCAGCGGCTCTACTCCGAGTCCCTCCCGGATGACTGAGCTTCTCACCCTATCTCTAAGGGAGAGTCCAGCCACCCTGCGGAGAAAACTCATTTCAGCCGCTTGTATCCGAGATCTTGTTCTTTCGGTCATAACCCAAAGCTCATGACCATAGATGAGGGTGGGAACGTAGATCGATCGGTAAATTGAGAGCTTTGCCTTTTGACTCAGCTCTCTCTTCACCACGACAGACCGGTACAGCGCCCGCTTCACTGCGGACGCTGCACCTATCCGCCTATCGATCTCACGCTCCAGTTTTCCCTCATTCGTGAACAAGATCCCGAGATACTTAAACTCCTCCACTTGGGGCAGGACCTCCTCCCCGACCCGGAGAGGGCATGCTACCCTTTTCCGGCTCAAGACCATGGCCTCGGATTTGGAGGAACTGATCCTCATCCCGGCCGCATCACACTCGGCTGCAAACCGCTCCAGTGAAAGTTGTAAATCACGAACTGATGAAGCCAGTAGGACCACATCATCTGCAAAAAACAGAGAAGCGATTCTAAGGCCACCAAAACGGATCCTCTCAACACCTTGGCTGCGCCTAGAAATTCTGTCCATAAAAGTTATGAACAGAATCGGTGACAAAGGGCAACCTTGGCGGAGTCCAACTCTCACCGGAAACGAGCCTGACTTACTGCCGGCAATGCGGACCAAGCTCTGACACCGGTCGTACAGGGACCTAACAGCCCTTATCAAAGGGCCTGGTACCCCATACTCCCGGAGTACCCCCCACAGAACCCCCCGAGGGACGCGGTCGAATGCCTTCTCCAAGTCCACAAAGCACATGTAAACTGGTTGGGCAAACTCCCACGCACCCTCCAGGACCCTGCTGAGGGTGTAGAGCTGGTCCAGTGTTCCACGACCAGGACGAAAACCACACTGCTCCTCCTGAATCCGAGGTTCGACTATCCGACGGACCCTCCTCTCCAGAACCCCTGAATAGACCTTACCAGGGAGGCTTAAGAGTGTGATCCCCCTATAGTTGGAACACACCCTACGGTCCCCCTTTTTGAATAGGGGAACCACCACCCCAGTCTGCCAATCCAAGGGAACTGCCCCCGATGTCCACGCGATATTGCAGAGTCGCGTAAGCCAACACAACCCTACAACATCCAGAGCCCTAAGGAACTCCGGGCGAATCTCATCCACCCCCGGAGCCTTGCCACCGCGGAGCTTTTTAACCACCTCGGCGACCTCAGCACCAGAGATCGGAGAACCCGACCCAAAGTCCCCAGGCTCCGCTTCCTCAGTGGAAGACGTGCCAGTAGGATTGAGGAGGTCTTCGAAGTATTCCGCCCACCGACTCACAACATCCCGAGTTGAGGTCAGCAGCACGCCACCCCCACCATAAATGGTGTTGGTCGCGTACCTCTTTCCCCCCCTGAGACGCCGGATGGTGGACCAGAATCGCCTCGAAGCCGTACGGAAGTCATTCTCCATGGCCTCTCCGAACTCCTCCCACGCCCGAGTTTTTGCCTCAGCAACCACCCGAGCCGCATGCCGCTTGGACTGCCGGTACCTATCAGCTGCTTCCGGGGTCCCACAAGCCAAAAAGGCCCAATAGGACTCCTTCTTCAGCCTGACAGCATCCCTCACTGCCGGTGTCCACCACCGGGTTCGAGGGTTGCCACCACGACAGGCACCAACAACCTTGCGGCCACAGCTCCGATAAGCTGCCTCGACAATAGAGGCGCGGAACACGGCCCACTCGGACTCCATGTCCCCCGCCTCCCTCGGAACGTGTTCAAAGCTCTCCCGGAGGTGGGAGTTAAAGCTCCGTCTTACGGGAGACTCTGCCAGACGTTCCCAGCAGACCCTCACAATACGTTTGGGTCTGCCAGGTCTGACCGGCATCCTCCCCCACCATCGGAGCCAACTCACCACCAGGTAGTGGTCAGTTGACAGCTCCGCCCCTCTCTTCACCCGAGTGTCCAAGACATGCGGCCGCAGATCAGATGAGACGACAACAAAGTCGATCATCGAACTGCGACCTAGGGTGTCCTGGTGCCAAGAGCACATATGGACACCCTTATGCTTAAACATGGTGTTCGTTATGGACAATCCATGACGAGCACAGAAGTCCAATAACAGAACACCACTCTGGTTCAGATCAGGGGGGCCGTTCCTCCCAACCACACCCCTCCAGGTCTCACTGTCATTGCCCACGTGAGCGTTGAAGTCCCCCAGTAGAACAAGGGAGTCCCCAGGAGGCGCACTCTCCAATACCCCCTCCAAGGACTCCAAAAAGGGTGGGTAGTCTGAGCTGCCGTTTGGTGCATAGGCACAAACAACAGTCAGAGCCCGTCCCCCCACACGTAGGCGAAGGGAGGCTACCCTCTCGTTCACCGGGGTGAACCCCAACGTACAGGCACCAAGATGGGGGGCAACCAGTATGCCCACTCCTGCTCGGCGCCTCTCACCAGGGGCAACTCCAGAGTGGAAGAGTGTCCAACCCCTCTCAAGGAAACTGGTTCCAGAGCCAGAGCCATGCGTTGAGGTGAGTCCGACTATTTCTAGTCGGAAACTCTCAACCTCACACACTAGCTCAGGCTCCTTCCCCACCAGAGAGGTGACATTCCATGTCCCAATGGCCAGCTTCTGTAGCCGAGGATCAGACCGCCAGGGTCCCCGCCCTCGGCCACCACCCATCTCACATTGCACCCGACCCCTTTGGCCCCTCCCACAGGTGGTGAATAAATAAATAAAATCAATCAATCAAATTAAATACAGTAGTATGGAAAATGTATAGAGTGAACAGAGATGAACCAGTTCAGGAAATGCAGTTAAAAAGATGGGTCTTGAGCCTGCTCTTAAAAACAACAACATTCTCTGCAGCCCTCAGGTTCTCCGGCAGACTATTCCACAGACGGGGGCCATAGTACTGGAAAGAAGCCTCACCGTAAGTGTGAGTTCTGACTTTTGGAACTGTTAGTAGTCCAGTACCAGAGGACCTTAATGTTCGCGGGGGTTCATAGGGCAATAGCAGCTCTGCAAGATAAGATGGTGCGAGACCATTGAGACATTTAAAAACCACTAAAAGAATCTTAAAATCAATCCTGAGGCGCACAGGGAGCCAATGCAATGATTTTAAAACAGGTGTAATATGAGCCTGCCTACTACCGCTGCATTGTGGGGAATGTAGTGTTGGTGCATGCAAAACACCAGCGGGCGGCTGTGGCCTGCGGGCCGGTTCTAATAGTAATGAAATATCATCCAGGGGGCCATAGATAATTAATTTGCGGGCCGGATCTGGCCCACGGGCCTTGACTTTGACATATGTGCTCTAGAGCCCGTCTTGTGTGGGATTTATCCTTCTGTCTGGCTCCTGAGTTAGTGGGGAGGTTGTCTGCTCTGTGGTACAGAGTCATGATGACTCCTAACTCGCGCTCCAGAGGGTGATGGTAGTCAAACTGCAAATACTGGTCTCTGTGTGTGTGGGTGGGTTTGTAATCCTCTGCAACTTCTTAAGTTCTCCTCAGTTAATGAAATGGCAGCCTACAGAAGTCCTTATTAGTGAACAACTGGGTTTAACCTCGCTCTAACTTACAAGAACCACAATGGCCAAAAAACAAAAACAGTCCGGCAGCTCCGTGCTGAAACATTATTGTGTCCTACCAACTGGCTTACTGCTTCTTCTTCTTCTTCTTCTTCTTTCGGCTTTTCCCTTTTCAGGGGTCGCCACAGCGAGTCATCCTCCTCCACCTCACTCTGTCCTCTGCATCCTCTGTCCTCACTCCAACTACCTCCATGTCCTCTCTAACTGCATCCATATATCTCCTCTTTGGTCTCCCTCTTTGTCTTTTTCCTGGCAGCTGCATTTCTAACATCCTTCTACCAATATACCCACTGTCCCTCCTCTGGACATGTCCAAACCATCTCAGTCTGGCCTCCCTAACTTTATCTCCCAGTTGTTTAACATGTGCTGTACCTCTGATGATCTCATTCCTGATCTTATCCATCCTTGTCACTCCTAAGGAGAACCTCAGCATCTTCATTTCTGCCACTTCCAGTTCTTTCTCCTGTCTTTTTGTCAATGCCACTGTCTCCAGACCATACAACATAGCTGGTCTCACCACTGTCTTGTAAACTTTTCCTTTGACCTTTGCTGACACCTTTTTGTCACAAATCACTCCTGAAACTTTTCTCCATCCACTCCATCCTGCCTGGACTCTCTTTTTCACCTCTTTACCACATTCCCCATTTTCCTGGACAGTGGACCCCAAGTACTTGAAGTCCTGCACCTTTGTGACCTCTGCTCCTTGTAGCCTCACTGTTCCACTGGCCTCCCTCTCATTCACACACATGTACTCTGTCTTACTACGACTGACTTTCATTCCTCTTCTTTCAAGAGCATACCTCCACCTCTCCAAGTTCTCTTCCACTTGTTCCCTGTTCTCACCACAGATCACAATGTCATCTGCAAACATCATAGTCCATGGGGATTCCTGCCTGACCTCATCTGTTAGTCGGTCCATCACCAGAGCAAACAAGAAGGGGCTCAGAGCCGATCCTTGATGCAATCCCACCTCCACCTTGAAGCTATCTGTCACTCCCACAGCACATCTCACCACTGTCCTGCTGTCCTCATACATGTCCTGTACCAGTCTAACATACTTTTCTGCCACTCCAGATTTCCTCATGCAATACCACACCTCTTCTCTTGGTACCCTGTCATATGCTTTTTCTAAATCCACAAACACACAATGGAGTTCTTTCTGACCCTCTCTGTACTTCTCTATCAACATCCTCAAAGCAAAGATGGCATCTGTGGTGCTCTTTCTTGGCATGAAACCATACTGCTGCTCACAGATAGTCACCTCTTGTCTAAGTCTTGCTTCCACAACTCTCTCCCAGATCTTCATTGTGTGGCTCATCAACTTAATTCCCCTGTAGTTGCTACAACTCTGTACATCACCCTTGTTCTTAAAAATGGGAACCAGCACACTTCTTCTCCATTCTTCAGGCATTTTCTCACCCTCAAATATTCCATTAAATATTTGACTCAAAAACCTCACTGCCATCTCTCCAAGACATTTCCAAACCAACTGGCTTACTGCTACCAACTGTGAATTCGCTGGACAACAAGTCAAAACGTACTCAGAATACTTGAAAAACAAGCTCATCTTTTCACCCGCTCTTGTCTCATCGCACACAATCTAGATATCCCCGATTTCCGGGGACAGTCCCTGTTTTGGACAACCTGTCCCCAGCTAAGCTGTCCCCAGAAATTTCCCCGATTTTAGTATTTTATGAACCAGGAAAAGAAAGTTGTGTGTAGACTGTTATTACAGTAGACAGAAAGCATGAGTGAGTATGTTGTGTGTAGTGGGCATGACCATGTCCACTTTATTACACCTGTGTACTTTTGAACTGTTCCAGAGATGACCTTTACTGACCTCTCAGTAAAGCAAGACATTTACTACAAATCATTCCATTAGTTGTAATCTGAGAATATAGTCACCAAAAGAGACTATTTCTATCTTTGATTTTATTCTAATGTAATCAAAAGAATAACTTTGTCATTTTCATGATGTGTGCTTTTAAGCTGTGTTATTCTGTAAGAGTTAAACTGTGTTCACTGCTGTGTTAAAGTTGAAGTCTCGGGTCACAGAGACCCGGCCGCTTTGTTTAGAAAGGCAGAAGACAGTTAATCGGTTGTTTTATGAGAATGGCTCCAACACGCTCTGTCTTTCCTAAACATTTTCACTCTGCTGTGAATTTCACCTTGAATCTTGATAACAACAAGTGAACTGCTCGCCTGGTCCACGGACCAATGAAAAAGAGACAAGTTTCTCTCATCTCGGTTCCTTCCTTAAAGTTCTAAGCTGTTGCTGGAACTGAAGAGTTTTGCTGAGGACCTCAATGCCCTGATGAGGTTCCCCAAAGAGCTGAATGACCACCAGTCACGCGCTAAGGACTCGTCATCCAGCTGGGACTGATAACAGGCTGTTATGAGTCCACTTCGAACGAGCGTAAGCTCAGACTTTGTTTATTCCTTCCTGGAATAAAGTATCTTGAGCCAGAGGCCAGGAGCTGCCACATTTTCTGATGACCAACGCGAAACCAGGAGACGTTGGAAAGTAAACGACCAGTTCAGACGTACTAGGGCCGGAAGGACTCTGTGCACCTGAAAGGCTGGTGACATCTTTATCAGACTCGTCGTCAAAAGGTAAAGAGCTGTTTACAAACGTACCTGGGATTTAGCAGAAGTCGGATGGAAAGTGTCACTTCTGGTAACATGCTCAAGACAAATTTCCTTTAAACCATCTTTCCTCTTTCCTCCTATTCCTCTCTTATCCTTATTTCAAGCTGGAAACTATATCTTTAAGCTAAGAGCCCTCAGACTAAATATGTTTAACATCTAGTATTGAAGTCTGTTGTGTTGAATTTAAGTGTGCTGACGTATTAAATTGAAAGAAAGTGAAATCATGTCAATCAAGTGTAATGGTGTTAATTTAGTGATTTATTTTAAATAAATGGTAGTGTCTTTGGCATACCAACTAAGTTAACGTCTCTGTCACTTAATGGCTTTGTTTATTTATCCATCATAAAGATCACAGAAATATTGGGTAAACTGAAAAAGAAAAGAATCCGTGAAATTACTATTCAATCTGAATAAGTAAATTATTTAAGGATAAAGAGGTCAGCTTAATACTGACCCCTGTTAAAATCCTTGACATCTGGGTGGCACTATATGTGTTTAAGGACACAATATATGGTCTCCCTCGTGTTTACTACATGTGCAACAACAGCTATTATTGTAGCTGGTCATGCTGGCACTGCTGTTAACGAGAAGAAGAGAGCAGCCTTTAAAATTGAAGAAGAAGAAGCGCAGAATGTTAGCTCCAGCTTGTCATCACCCGGGAGATCTCCTGTGATATACAAAGTAGTGCATGTGAACCAATATAATTTGTCTAAACTGGGCTGATCCTAGCCATGATCAACATTTGGTTCTTGGTAGGAAATAGTGTTGTCAGCTGTGCCCAAGTAAAAAAAAAAAGGCTTACATTTGTTTATTCAGTTTGGACGTATGAAAAGTAGAAAGTTTTTTCTTTCATTCAACCTTTATTTATACGGATCTCATTGAGCCATGCTCATTTTCAAGAGACCTGTTTTAAACAAAGAACACAGATAAGGTGCACAACAATAAACAGCCATAAAATGCATATAAAATGAAAAGCAAAATTTTTTAAAAATAAAATAAAATCAAACTACATTACAAAACAAGGTCAAATACTAAAACAGGAACGTATCTACAGTGATTTTTGCATTGAACTAAAGGCAGGGACGGCTGGTATAAGTGGGCTAGTAGGGCTAAGCTCTTCCTGGTATTCACAATAAAAAGGTTAAACATTATCAAAGTCAAAGTCAACTTTATTGTCAGAACTGCAATATGTACAGGACATACACATAATTGAAATTGCGTTTCTCTCAGTCCCTCGGTGCAACAGTAACTATTTAAACATTGAATAGTTACTGTTGCACCGTGGGACTGAGAGAAACGCAATTTCAATTCTATATTCTAATTCAAAATTATATAATTATAATATAATTATATAATTATAAACAATTTATAAATAACAACTTAAAAATAAACAGAAATTAAAAATAATGTGTCTTATTTAGTGAAATTTATGAAGCTCTTGACTTTGACCTCTCAGGGATTTTAAACCCTTTAGTCTAAAGGGTTTAAAATCCCTGAGAGGTCAAAGTCAAGAGCTTCATATCTTTTTGTAAGTTGTTCCAGGTTACAGGAGTAGAGTAAAAAAAGCATTTTTGACGAGATCAGTCTGCACTGAGGAGACGGTCCGTGTGTCTTTTGGTAATTGGATTTTGGTTTTCAAAACAAAATCCAAAATCGAAAAATGGATGTTTTTTTGTTTTTTCGTTTTAAAACGAAATTACAAAAACAGTTTTTAAACGTTTTTTTTTTGTTTTTCCATTTTTAAAACGAAATTAGAAAAACGGCAATTGCAAAATTAAAAAAGGGGTATGTTTTGTTTTTTGCTTAAACCAAAGACGAGCTAGACTGAGGAACAGCTTCTACCCTGAGGCTGTTAGACTCATGAATGAATAAATAAAAATAAAATAAAAATAACACTGCAAAATATCACATCATGCTGATGCTGATCTGTTTTCTTGTTGCTGTGTTCATCTGTGACCATCTGCTCATACAGACTCATGTTCGTGCTGCTGTTTATAATGATGTTTTTCCACTATATTAGGGCTTAGTGTATTACTAGTTGATGTTTTTCTTAGTTAATTCTAGATGTTATTACTGTTTTTCTCTTGCATTTGTTGTTGGATGTAACTGGGACCCCGTGTACATAATCTCGTTTTCATCACATGTACCACATGCGGTGCAAATGACAATAAAGACTCTCTGACTCTGACTCTGACTCTGAAATGGAAGACCTGAATGTGAAATGGATACTTTTCTCTTATTTAGAGGGAATCAACGCATTTAATTGAGAGCTGATGATCTAACCGTCAACAAGATTTATTTAATATTCCAAGTAAGTAATTAAATCATTACATTTGACAATCTTCCGTGTATGTTTAACAATAATTGACCGTAGGCTAACGCTTCTTGCTGAGGTCGGTTTACTCATGGATTTAATAGCCCAGATCTGTTTTTTAATTTTATGTTTATGTTTTGAATCATTGGTGTAGCAGTGTGATGTTGTTACACTAGATTGTCAAGTGAAAATCCATTCCAGTAAGAAATTATGAGTATCGGCAGCTTTTATTTTGAAAAGACGACAGATCCATTTCCAAAACAGCGGGTCACTTCCTGTTTCAAAACTATTGTTTTTATTTAAATTGAATGTGCTCTGAACGAAACTGTGAATTATTATTGTTACTGTTGAACATTTTGAGTTCTTTGATTGTTGTTTTGAGTGTCAGTTGGGGTTAAGAAAGAGAAATATTAATGGATCATACCATTATAACTCATGAAAAGTTCTGCACAATCTCCTTCGCGCCCCTTTCTGCACAGACTCTCATGGAAGCAGGCGCAGTGGAACACTGTGATGAGAAAAAGCCTGTTTTGATGACTGTTTTCTGCTGGTTGAATGCAGGAGCAATAAAAGAGCCTTCAAAGCAGATGTTGTCTGGCTGTCATTCCACACAAGACACAACGCAGAATCAACTACGCTACAAAACTGGTGCCGTGACCCTTCGACTGGTCAGCTGAAGCAGACCACCGGTGTTGCTGGACGACGTCCGTTGGTTCCATCTGCGCCTTGGAGTCGCTGTCCGTGTGGAGTTCCTCGGACACTGTGGTTGGGAACCTCTCATTTCTATTTTTTTATTCTGGACAGGTTCCTGTTTCATTCCCATAAAGGGTAACAGTGAGGTCTCCCCATGGAGGGTCGCAATGTGAATGAAATGTCAACTCCTAGTCATGGGGTATTATCCATTGGTAGGGGGAGAGGGGTTTTGCAGTTTGCTACCCCAGGAAACCCAGGTGTTTTGGGCTCAGACATTTCTGAGTCTGGGAGGAAAAAGGGGTTTGATGACTTCACTAGTCAGACTTTAAGTTTCACTCCGGGACTGAGCCCAGTGATTCCCTCATCCTGTCCTGCATTTTCACCTGATGGAGAAGCTGCCTCCATTCAATTAACAGATTTAATCAGGACCATTGGGTCAGAAATAGGAGAGTCCATCAAGATGTCGTTGATGCAGAATGCTGCGTCAGAGCCTCCACCTGCATCAATCCCGGATCACAACAAGAACACTTCACAGTCATTTCAAGGTGGTACTACTGTTATTGATGCATCAAAACTTAATCTTGTATTACGCTCTGATGTTGATGTTCCACCCTATTTTAGGGGTGACAAAACTGATAAATGTTCTGTTTTCGAGTGGGAAGACCTCATGCAGGCCTACCTTAGACAGAAACAGTCCACTAAGGCTGAACAGGTTGAAGTGGTTATGAACAGATTGATGGGGAGGGCAAGAGATGTCACTAGAGTTTGGATGCGCAGTAATGCAAAAGCTACAGATGTTTCTGTAATATTTAGTATTCTCAGACAACATTTTGGAGACACAGTCCATTCAGATCTGCCTCTAGCGGATTTCTACGCTAGCACACCATACACAAACGAGGGACCTCTTGATTACTGGATACGGCTTAACAAAGCTGCAGAGGTTGCTGAACGATGCTTGGCTAGTAAGGGGGACTCAATGACTGACCTGAGTTCACATTTGGTGCTCATGTTTATTCGCCATTGTCCGGACAGAGAGCTGGCACTGGTTTTTAAAACAAAGCCTTCTCGCGATTGGACAGCTAGTGAAGTTCAAGACCATTTAGATGAGTATTTAAGGGACCATGCAGTTGTTCGGAGCCGTGAGAAACAGAAAGTGGGGGTTACCGAGCCTTCACACGTGGGTGTAGCTGCCAATGAACAAACTGTGTTGCCCATTTCTAAAAATGTTCCGGAGCCAGAGAGCTACAAAACAGCTTTTGAAAACACCACGATGGACAGGGTCTTGAGTCTTTTGGAGACGGCGCTGATCAGCAACACTCAGGCTATAAGCAACAGGTCCAATAAGCAGGTCTCCAGACAATCACGGGAATGTCAGGTTTGTGGCAACCGGCAACATGACACTAGGTCACATTGTAGGATGCATAGATTATGTTTTCGATGCTTCTCTCCAGAGCACATCAGTGTTCACTGTTCTAAAACTCAGAAACCTCAAACGCACCCGATTGGTCAGGGACAAGCGGATTCGCCTCAGGAAAACTAGATGGCCTTCATTTAGCGGGGGACGGTGTGGGCCTTTCTAGTGTTTCCTCCAATATTGACAATGACATCCAAACTGTTTACATGATGGCTTGCAACACAGTATCTAATGATAAAACTGTAATTTTCCAAAATGTGGCAAAACTACCCATCAGTGACAGCCTGTTTTTCACTACAGTGCTAGTTGGCAACAAGATTGAGCTACGAGGGATGTTAGATAGCGGATCTATGGCTACATCTGTACGTGCAGACATAATCCCTCAGTTGCGTGAGGCAGGAGTGGTGATGGGAGATGTAATCCCTCCCACTAACATTGTTCTTGTTGGGTGTGGTGGCAAACAGACTGTTCCGGTGGGAATCTGTGAACTGCAACTTAAACTGTTTGGGTTTGATTATGTTGTCCCGGTTTTAGTGGTTGATGGTCAGGCTGATGAGCTCATTGTGGGCACAAATGTGATGAAACCGCTCATCAAACAGTTTAAGTCTAATGAGGCCTATTGGCGGATACTGAGTAGACCTGACTCGACATGTTTGGATGAAAATAGTCAGTTTGTCAGTTTTTTGGCCAATCTTGAAAGGTGGAGGGGGGAGGAAATTCCAGAGAAAGTTGGGACTGTCAAACTGACAAAGGCCGTGACTCTTGAACCTATGAGTGAGCATGTGGTGTGGGGCCGTCTTCCACCTAAGACTGAACTCTCTGTGGGGAGTACTGTTGTTGTTGAACCAAGCACTTCACGCTGTGTGCACCGTAGTGTAATGGTGGGCAGAGTAGTTACTCCACTGTGGGGAGGAGGGTGGCTTCCTGTGAAAATCATCAATCCTACTATGTCTCCAATTGTGTTGAGAAGGAACGCTAAGGTGGCTGATGTGTATCCATGCATTGCTTTGGAAGATTTTGATGGTGGTATAGACATGAGGGTACACCAGAATGTGTGTAAAGTGGACAGTTCTCATGGCAGCCTTACAGCTGAGTCATGTTGCAGTGTTAAAACAAAAGTTGGACCTGGCAAATTGGCTGATTTGGGGCTGCAGGATCTATCTGTTAGTGACTGTGAAGTTTCTGAACATTGGCGAGAGAAGCTGACTGACTTGGTGGTAAAGTATGAAGATGTGTTTTCAAGACATCACTTGGATTGCGGCAAAGCTGCCGAATTCTGCCATCGCATCAGACTTACTGATGAACGCCCTTTTCGTCTGCCTTATCGTAGGCTTTCTCCTGCTCACTACCAAAAGTTGAAAGAAACTTTAGATGACATGGAAGAGCGTGAAATTATCAGAAAGTCAAGCAGTGAGTATGCTTCTCCACTTGTTCTTTGCTGGAAGAAAAATGGTGACTTGAGGTTGTGTACAGACTTCAGGTGGTTGAACGCTCGTACAGTCAAAGATGCGCACCCTTTACCACACCAAGCTGACATCCTGGCAGCATTGGGAGGTAACGCATTCTTTAGCTCAATGGACTTGACTTCAGGATACTACAATGTCCCACTTCACGAAGATGATAGGAAGTACACTGCTTTCTCCTCTCCTCTCGGATTACATGAGTATAACCGCATGCCACAGGGTCTGTGTAACAGCCCGGCTACTTTCATGCGAATGATGCTCACGATCTTTGGTGACCAGAACTTTTTAAGCCTTCTTTGTTACTTGGATGATCTGTTGGTTTATGGAAAGTCTGAGGAGGAAAGCCTGCAGAGGCTTGAGATGGTGTTCCGACGGTTAAGAGAACATAACCTAAAACTGTCCCCATCCAAGTGTCAGTTTTTAAGAAAGTCTGTGAAGTTCTTAGGTCACATTGTTACGAGAGACGGAATTGCAACAGACCCTGAAAAAGTGCAGGCAATTGTAGGCGTGTCAGAAGCAGATCTTATGGAACCTGATGGCACTACGCCATCTCCTAAGAAGATTCGCTCTTTCTAGGCATGGTGGTGTATTATCAGCACTACATTGAGAACTGCTCTGTGATTGCCAAGCCATTATTCCAACTGACTACAGGGACTGCCAAGCCACGGAGGGGGAAGGGTAGGAAGAAGCAGGGTTTGGCGCGTAAGCTTGTTGCGGCTGATTGGACCCTGGAGTGTAGCGAAGCATTTAGGACTTTAAAAGCTGCGTTGACAGAGCAGGTTCTTCTTGCCCACCCTGACTTTACAAAGCCTTTTTTGCTCTCTGTTGATGCGTCATCTTCCGGATTAGGAGCTGTGTTGTCACAAGTACAAGATGACCACAAGATTGCGAGGCCCATTGCCTTTGCTAGTAAGTCCTTGAATCATGCGCAGTCCAAATACCCTGCTCATAGGCTCGAGTTTCTCGCCATGAAATGGGCTATTCATGATAAGTTTAGTCATTGGTTGCGCGGACATAAATTTACTGTTTGGACGGACAACAATCCTCTAAAGTACATTCTTACCAAGCCGAAGCTGGACGCTTGCGAACAGAGATGGGTGGCCAAGCTGGCCCCCTTTGACTTTGACATTCAGTATATTCCAGGGCCGCGAAATATTGTGGCAGATGCATTGAGCAGGGAACCATTCGCTCAGCACAAGATGATGCACCGTTTGACGAGGACTCCATACAACACTTTGTTAGAAGGAGCCAGAGGTTTGTTGGTGGAAGACGTTCAGAACATGTTTCGTCTTTCTCGGGAAGAGTCTGTGGATGAGAAGCGCAAACTCACTTCTCCGACCCAGGGCTCTGTCACAGGCAGCGTGGACATTATAGACAACGGTGGGAGAGTTTCTCATGATGAGGTGTCAGCCTTATTTAAGTCTCACCGTTGTTGGAGTGAAGGTGCGAAAATGAGGGCAACCTGCTACACACAGCAGCTGGAAAAACTGTCTCCAGTGGGGCAGAGCCCACTGCCTGTCCTCACTCATGAGGAGTTGTATGATAAACAGTGTCAGGATCCTGTAGTCAGCCGGGTTTCCTTTTATGTGAACAGGGGAAGTCGTCCATCCCGACGTGAGCGTGTCCATGAATCTCGGGAGACAAATCGTACATTGCGACAATGGGGTAAACTCACGACCCGGCTGGGCGTGTTGTACCGCGTTTCTAAACATGTGGTGAGCAAGAAGAAAGTGTTCCAATTTGTGGTTCCAGTTGCTTTGAGAGGCCAGGTGTTGAAAGGGGTGCATGATGATGCAGGCCATCAAGGTCAGCAGCGCACACTGTGGCTTGCCAGACAACGTTTTTACTGGGATTCGATGGAACATGATGTCAAAGAATATGTGAGTCATTGCAAGAGGTGTGTCTTGAGCAAAGCACCAGAACCTGAGGCCAGGGCTCCACTTGTTTCTGTTGTCACATCAGCACCGCTAGAACTAGTTTGTATTGACTTCTGGTCCGCAGAGGATGTCAATAACAAGTCCATTGACGTTCTAGTGGTGACAGACCATTTTACCAGACTAGCCTGTGCTTACCCATGTCCAAATCAGTCTGCCAAATCAGTGGCTCGCGTGTTATGGAATAATTTTTTTTCCATATACGGGTTTCCAGCTTGTATTCACTCTGACAGAGGGGCTAATTTCGAAAGCTCCCTCATTGCCGAGCTACTCCAGATGGCCGGTGTTCGTAAGAGTCATACCACACCATATCATCCTGCGGGAAATGGCCAGGCTGAACGTCTAAACCGCACTCTGGGTAGTATGATCCGTGCGTTGCCTCCTCGAGCAAAGGAAAAATGGCCTCAGATGCTAAACACACTGACTTTTGCCTATAACTGCACGGTTCACGAAACCACAGGTTTTCCGCCTTTCCTTTTAATGTTTGGGCGAACCCCTAGGTTACCTGTTGATGTGATGTTTGGAAGTGTTCTCTTGGATGGAGAGACTGCTGACATGGACAAATATGTTCAGTCATTGCGCACAGACCTCAGGGAAGCAATAACTTTGGCTCAGCAGCATGCTGAGAAGCAGCAATTGAGACAAGCTGAGGTGTATAACCGAAAGGTTAAGGGACATTCTTTGGAGAAGGGAGACAGAGTATTGATGGCTAACAAAGGGGAACGAGGAAAACGAAAATTGGCTGATCGTTGGAAAGATACGGTTTACATTGTGGTCCATAAAAACAGTGAACTGAACACCTATGTTATCCGTCATCCTGTCACAGGACGAGTTAGGACAGTTCATAGGAATCTGATCATGCCTGTAAACTTTTTGCCTTTTCCATCATGGGATGACTCTGTATCTCAGGCTTCTCTTTCAAACACAGTTTCAGAGGGTGAGTCGTCAGATGACGTGGTTCCCGGTGAACGGGACAGTGATGCTCGAACAGCTCACTGGATTTCCTCCCTTCCAGAGTCTAGTGTGGTGATGACCACAGGCGAAGTGACAGTAGTTAGAGAACCTGAAGCTATTGGAGGGAACGATGGTAGCGTTCAGAGTACAGGGGTCATGTCTTCCTGTGGGGACCATAGGAGTGTCTTGGATGGGGTAGCTCATGGGTCAGAGAGCTCACACTCTGAAGATAACACTAGCGACCAGCTTTCAGACTCTGTTGGCATAAGTTTACACCCGAGTGACACTATTGGTACAACTAAGGCCGTTAGTGGTTCAAATGTGTCTGGATGTGACTCAGTCGCTTCGGTTGTCCAAGGGGGAGGGATACGGACGAGACTAGGTAGATTTATCAAACCTGTTAACAGGTTAATTCAGACAATGTCCACACAAAGAGTTAAAATTTTGTCATGGGCCATATTTTGTGTTATTTTTTTTTCTTTTCTTGGTAATGGGATTTTTTTTTTCTCTCTCTTTTACTGGGGTCTGGTCATAATTTTATTTAGGTTGTCCATCGTATTGGACACATTTGAGTGATTTTGGGTGTACTCTATGATAGACGTGTACGTGGCATGTCTTCTATGGTGAGGTGGGGACTTAGCTACCCCTCATCTCCCCTAATTCTTCATTGAATAGCTTTATGCTGGTCGACCATTTTGGTCTTGTAGGGAGGGTATACTTGGGTCACATGTAATGTCATGACCAGATAAAAAAAAAAAGTTGAGTATGTTATTGTTTATTTTGGTTGTTTTGTTTTTGTTGTGGTATTTTTTTAATTATTTGGTTAAGATGCACAATCTAGTGTAAAACAGTGGAGGTGAATGTAGCAGTGTGATGTTGTTACACTAGATTGTCAAGTGAAAATCTATTCCAGTAAGAAATTATGAGTATCGGCAGCTTTTATTTTGAAAAGACGACAGATCCATTTCCAAAACAGCGGGTCACTTCCTGTTTCAAAACTATTCTTTTTATTTAAATTGAATGTGTTCAGAACGAAACTGTGAATTATTATTGTTACTGTTGAACATTTTGAGTTCTTTGATTGTTGTTTTGAGTGTCAGTTGGGGTTAAGAAAGAGAAATATTAATGGATCATACCATTATAACTCATGAAAAGTTCTGCACGAGCTCCTTCGCGCCCCTTTCTGCTCAGACTCTCATGGAAGCAGGTGCTGTGGAACACTGTGATGAGAAAAAGCCTGTTTTGATAACTGTTTTCTGATGGTTGAATGCAGGAGCAATAAAAGAGCCTTCAAAGCAGATGCCGTCTGGCTGTCATTCCACACAAGACACAACGCAGAATCAACTACGCTACATAAGCATTATGGGAAAGACAACAAAATCCCCTCTCTTAGTGGTTAAGGGGAGTGGGCTGTGTTGTCTTTCCCATCATGCTTAGCGTTTGTTTTTTTTCCCAGCTGCACTATGAGTGAGGACATGTGTGTGGTATAGACCTGCCTCTTGTGTGCTGATAAAGTTTGGGTGTTTCATGTTGTGAGGCCCAAGAGTGTTTTCATTGGGTTCAACTTACACAATGTTAAGACGGCAGTTACAGAATGTGATAGAACACAAGTGCTCTATGAAGCTGGATCGGAAATATTGGCCGGTTGGATCCGATATCCGTTACTGAAATATGCTGGTATATCGGATACCGATACCAATACTAGATCGGATCGGCCCCATCCCTATTTAATTTAATTAATTCATTCATTTTGTGTGTGTCGTTTGCTTTAATTTTGTGAGTTTATTGTTGTATAATTCTGCACAGCACTTTGAGCTGCTTTTAGTATGAAGGGTGCTTTATAAATAAAATTGATTGATTGATTGATTGAAATAGTATCAAATTGATTAAATTTGATTAAATTAAATTAAAATGTAATTATTCAATTAATTGAAATTACAATTGATTAAATTACATTAATTACATTAAATTTTAACAATTTGTTTTAAGAAATGAGGTCAACTTGCCCTCTAGTAGTCTAAGCTTAAGGCAGCATAACAGTGTTCGGTCAGTGAGGACTGAACTTGGAAAAAGGGCCTTCTCCTACTCCGCTCCTGCTTCATGGAATATCTTACAAAAAGATCTGAAGCTCTCGACCTTGACTTCTCTAAATGGTTTTCAGAATCTGTTGGAATCCTGGCAAAAACCAATGCAGATTTGTTCCTGTCTTTGATTTTATACGTCTACCTTATAATGTTTTGCTAGTTTTTTGATACTTTGTTAAAAAAAAAGAAGTTATTTCTCTCTGTTGTTTTTTCTCTCTTTTGTTTTCTATTGTTTATTGTTTATTGTTTAAGGAAATTCTACCATTGCTGTTCATTGTTCTTTAGTTTTAGCAGGTCGCTTTCATAAATGAGCCCATGAGGCCCAATAAGATTTACCTGACTAAATAAAGGTTGAATGAATAACAAGCCAACTATAACTACAGGATTTATCCAAAAGGAAATTATTCAAACTTGACAATGTGTCAGCCTCACGGACAGAAACTGGAAGTTGGTTCAACTAGAGAGGAGCCTGATAACTTCCTCCCATTCTGCTTTTGGAAACTCTTGGAACCACAAGTAAGCCTGCAGTCTGAGAGTGAAGTGCTCTGTTAGGAAAATATGGAAAATTAACATCTGTAATATAAGATGGAGCTTGGTTGTTGAGAGCTTTGTAGGTTAGAAGTGTAGTGGACCTACCCAGGGTCAAACTAAGGTTTTTGAACTGTCCAGTGATGACCTTTACTGACCTCTCAGTAAAGCAAG